>JAKTXH010000016.1:0-267578 GCA_030561405.1 Suhomyces atakaporum
CCACTGAGGAAGCAGAACCAGGCCTGATTCTTTCCTGGTGTGATCATTTGTAACTTGCTCCGGAAGATGATGTTTATTATAATCTACCGGCTGATTTCAAGCCAGGTATCTAGTAATGCTTAAATCACTGGTATAAGGTATTTATTGCGTGTCGAAAAATTTTTTTTTTCAAGGAACCATAACATACAGTCATAGTTGGTTTTATAGCTTAAAAATCACATCTCAAAAACAGGTCCCTTGGCCCAGTTGGTTAAGGCGCGGTGCTAATAACGCCGAGATCAGCAGTTCGATCCTGCTAGGGACCATTTATTTTTGAAGCAAAATTTTTCATACCACATTTGTTTTGCACCCCGAGACTACTTTTATTTGATAGTTATATCGTATGAATGTGGTTAACTCATGAGCAGGCTATTAATTTTATGTTCAGGGTTTAGAGAAAATCGTTAAAAAATCGATTCGCTCGATATGATCAAGTTTTTGAGATAACGTCCAAAACCCACAAACAGGTCCCTTGGCCCAGTTGGTTAAGGCGCGGTGCTAATAACGCCGAGATCAGCAGTTCGATCCTGCTAGGGACCATTGTTTTTTGCTTAATACCAGCTCATAATTTTTGCAATCCAAACGAGATATTATCCTGGTTTAGAAGATGAGCTAAAATAGGAGTCAGTCCGAATCTAAAAAATAGTCAATAAATTTCGCAATCAATGCGACCGAAAAATCGTTAGTTGATTTCAAATCAGACAACCAGACATGCTTTGTCGAAAAAGGTAATCGTCCCCAGTACAGAGTCGAGAAATTTCGTATTGGGAATCTTCTCGACTTCGGGGATATTTTTAAAATGTCTTTCACCATTTCCAAGTCAGTCACTAATAAGTTTAGACTTTACAACCCCTGAATAATTAAGTAATATTCGACGATCAGTCTTGACAAGGTGTTTCAATTTTTTGCCAAAATTGTCGGGAAAAAAAACCGAGTCTATTGACTAATTGTCAAGACCGACTGACAAGGGCCTTAAACTGGCAAAATCCTCCTCTTTGTCAGTCAAAAATGGGATCATTCCAGCTATTAATATATGGGTATTTGCACCCACCCGCACACGACCTAAAAAAATCGACGAAAAATCTCACCAACTAATCACACAACCACAATGAATACTCCACTCTACACCACGCTCGGAGTCCGTACGGAGTCATTTCTTTCCACCGTGGAGGACTTCCGGAGACAAAGGAAAAGCATCAACAAAAAAATCAGCAAATTACGTCACGAATTGGGCCTCGTGACCAAAGATACCAAGAACTACAAAACCAAAGAGAAAACTTCATCTATCAGTGTGGAAGACTACCAGAAAAAGTCTCAGTATGGGCTTGTTCTTCTCTTGACTGCCGAGAGAGACGTTTTGTATGCTTTGCAGATCAAAAACAGTCTTGAAATCAGCAATGAAACCGGCTTGGGTCAAAAGCACTTGATGGTAAGTAGGCTCAAAAAAGCATTGGCTACTTCCAGAAAGGTGTTGGAGTTGGTCCAAATCAAGAAGTCTATTCTTTTAAGGATCGAGGCTTACATTTACGCTGCGTTAATCCAAGGTCAGTTATCTGTAGCTAAGAAGCAGTGGAAATTAGCTAGAACTTCGTACTCGATAGCCAGAGTGGGGCTTGAGTTCTGGACCGAAATCCAAAAAAAGAATCAAAAGGAGTTCCATGGTAATGATGCATACGAATCCGCAGAAGCTCTTACCAAGGAATTGGTTGAAAATGTGATTGATCCATCGTTGAGATTGGCCAATTCCCAGTTGGGGGTCAGAGCTGCTGATGGTAAGAGTATCTCCAGAACCCATTGTCATGATCAAGAGTTGGCTTACTTAGCTCCATCAATTGCCCTTATACAATCAGAAAAGCCGGAATTAGTATCCGAAATATCCTCCACCACATTAATTAAATCTATCCAATGGAGAGACCACGAGGCTGAAATCTATAATGATGAGGTGGCGTCTAATATCAGTGATATATTGAATAACAAGGAACAAAACTATGATATCTTGGGTACTAAGTGGTCCAAGGTGTTGGATATTCACAACGATGATATCGAGAAAAATAATGATGAAGACGATATCGAAAAGAATCAAAATAGAGCCATTTTACTGACTTACATCAAATACAATCTTCTTTTCGCTAGTATCATGAGAGACTTAAAGATCATCAAGGATATTTCTGAGACCAACGGAAATGTCATTTCCTTTTATGATAACATCATAAGTATCACCCAAGAGTTAAAGGAGTTACCAGGTGTGTATAACGATGAAGAATTGCATTCTTCGCTTGAAGACTTGGAAAAGTACTTTAATACCAACAAGTATATCTATGTTGCCGATCTTTACATTTCTAAGAACAAGTTTGCCGAAGGATTGAAGATCTTGAACCACTTGAAGGGAGAGTTCCTCACCGAAGACAAATTTAATGGTTTCAATGAATTCCCCTACTTCACCAATGCTACTGATTTCCACAAATTCAAGCAAGATTTCGATTCTAAACTTTTATATGCACATGCTTTGGCACATAATGCTCTTGGATACAAGAACAGTAAATCTATTGTGGAAAATATCAACAAATTCCAACCAGATCTCAAGCTTGTGGACTTGAGCAACCCAGTTAAGATCAATCCAATTTTGAGTAAGCCTGTGTTGTTTGACATCAGTTACAACTACATCAATTACGATTTGGGACGTTCTTCCGCCTCCACCCCTGCACCTTCAGTACAACCTGAAGAAGAACAAGATGCAAAGAAACGTGGGGGTTTCTTTGGTATTTTTGGCCGTAGTTAATGTGTACGAATAAACGTGACAATACAGGAGAATTTGATTAACGTGAAAACTACTCAAGTCGTACTTAATTAGGAATAATTGGACCGTAAATTCGACTGTCGAGGTAAGTTTTGGTGACCACCTTCGTAGCACTGTGAATAAAGTTTTAGGGTTGAAACATAAATAGAGCTGGTCGAAAGCTTGATTGGCACATTCCTTTAAACTCCCATAGAAACCGTTACTATTTCTTTCTCTTAATCTCTTTAGTCCTGAGTTAAATAGAATTGCTGTGATAGACCTGGCTGAAAAATATTTTTATATCTTTGAAAAACCGTTTCCATATTGGAGATTAGTCGTGGCTTATTTGGAACATCGAAACTATCCTCTAAGTTTACTGATCTACGTGTAATCTTCCCCTATGACGTATCACCTTGTGGTGAAATACTCGCACACGACCCAGTATCGAAGTCTTCCAAATCACTATACAAACCACTTCCGATGAAAAAGCAAGGACTGTTGGTGACACTCGTGTTCTGTGTGACCGGGCTCTACGGGTCTTTCTTATCGTGGTCTATTCTTCAAGAAAGAATCAACACCAAGCCATACGGAATCGATAGCTCGTACGAGCCGGAATATTTCAAGGCTCCATTGATTATCAACATAGTCCAAGCATTGTTTGCTAGCGTTGTGGGACTCATATACTCGTGGTTCAGCCATGGCAATCCGTTTTTGGTGTTTTCCAATGACAAAAGCGTGTCTTTGCAATACTTCAAATGGTTCTTATTGATCAGTATAACGTCCAGTTTATCTTCTCCTTTGGGGTACGAGTCACTCAAGCATGTGGATTACTTGGCGTACCTTTTGGCCAAGTCATGCAAGCTTATTCCGGTGATGTTGGTGCACTCGGTGATGTACGGGACCAGATTCCCTGTTTATAAGTATGTGGTGGCAGGATTGGTGACTTTAGGAGTGGTTTTGTTCACCAGCAGCCACAGCACCAAGAAAACTAGCATCAATGATGGTCAGACAGTGTTGGGAATGGCACAGTTGATCGGGTCTATGGTTTTTGACGGGTTAACTAACCTGACTCAGGACCAATTGTTCAAGGCTCAACTGGGCAAACACAAGGTTACTGGAGCCAGCTTGATGTGTATATTAAATCTTTTTGTGTTTGGATTGACTCTCGGATACACCGTCTTGTTCAAGGGCTCTGAGATTACCTACACTATTGATTTCATCCACAAGTATCCCGAGGTGTTGACCAATATCCTTTCATTTGCGATTTTCGGGTCTGTAGGCCAAGTGTTTGTGTTTGTGATCTTGGAAAAGTTTGACTCGTTGGTTCTCATCACGGCTACCGTTAGCAGAAAGATGTTGAGTATGATTGTGAGTGTGGTTTTGTTTGGGCATAAATTGACAAGCTTACAGTGGGTGGCCGTGGGGTTGGTGTTTGGTGGTGTTGGCTACGAGGGCTTCAAGAAGGCTCAAAAACCAGCCGTGAAGACTAAAAAAGAGTGATTTGGCGACCGTATCTCCTAAAACAGCCATCACTGGTGACTGTAGGAATCTCTAGACTTATGAGATTGTAGTCGTCTGATTAATACAAGTAATAGAACATAAACCATAGTTAAAGCTTCAAAAGCTACCCTGGTAATTTCTGTAATTATGGCAGCGTATATCAAAGGTTTATATGGACTTTTTCATGTGTTCACCTTTGTTAGACAGTCTGGATGGTGTCACTAGAAGTTGACCTAGAGGGCTGGAAGAAAATAGCGCGACAAACTCTCACTATCCTCGCACCAGCACGTAGTATGTTCCACTAATTTTTAGTAGAAAGTCTCACTAATTTCTTCTTTAGTCTCCCTATATTTTTGTTTTTCCTCACTAATTCCCACACTTGTCTGTCCTTCCTCACTATCAACCCTCACTACCCCAAAACCTCACTATCCCAGACGGGAGATGCTAATATCCCATCCAACCATCATGCTAAAACAGTCAGCCATCACCACCCACCTCGAAACCTTCTGTTGCGCTCTAGCCTCGCTTTTTCCAAAGATTTTCTGCATTGGAATCCTCACATGGGCGTTGTTTGTCCTCGTCTTAATCATAGGACCGGAAATGCTCCCGATCCAGGGCCCAGTCATAACATACACGGTGGAGGCATTGTGCGTGCTGTTGTACCTGTTGGCTATCTACACATACTACCTCGTGGTACGAGTGGGTCCTGGCTCACCATTGGACTACCCTGAGCTTAGAATACGAAACATACAAAGCCTCAATCCTCGAAATGTGGCCAAAGTCACAACAAAAGGATCATCAGAAGAAACAGAGACGTTGAACCTGCTTGACCCCTTGGTCGATAATCCGTATGATGATCCTTCCACCCCTTTTTTGACGGGCACAGACGAGTTGGTGCCACCCGAAGCTCCACCTACAGAATTTATGATTGTGCATGACAAGAAGAATGGGGGTATACGATTCTGTACAAAGTGTCTGGTGTGGAAACCTGATCGTACTCACCACTGTTCCAGCTCGGGGAAGTGTATTTTGAGAATGGACCACTATTGTCCCTGGTTTACCACTTGTATAGGGTACTTCAACCACAAGTTCTTTGTCCAGTTCTTGCTTTATGTCAGTGCTTACTCGGGGGTCTTATTTATTGCATCGCTCTCGATTTTATGGAGATTTTTCACGGGTGAAATCTATAAATCGGGCCAGTTCTTGTCGATAAATATGGTGGTGCTTTTTGTGTTGGCTGCTGCGTTTGGGGGTGCCACCGCGATATTCGCTGGCTTCCTGGTCTACTTGGTACTTAGAAATAAGACCACGCTTGAGCTCCATGAGTCAAATTGGAACAAAGGCTTCCAGTATGAGTTTGGCAATAGTCAGAAAATCGGAAACATCTACGACCTCGGCTGGAAACGTAACTGGACCAGTATTATGGGATCCTCTTGGGTCCAGTGGATATTCCCCGTGACAGCCACTTCAAAATCAATCCATGCTGAAAATAACGGGGTAAATTTCGAGGTAAATGAGGAGATGTACGAACAGTTGTGTCAGCAGTCATCCCTTCAGGACCAATTGAACCAGCAGCTACTGGAATTTGGCCAGAGAAGGCGAGGTGAAATGAGCTAAAGAGGTTTAGAGCTTATAATATGATAATTTTCGTAGCGAAAATTCGCACAGTGGACTTGAAAGATCTACAGATAGGAGGGACGATGGTTCTAGCTATAAAATATTACTAATATTCATAATGGAGGGAGAAATAGAAGTATAGTTTATTGGGTATACGTCACGTGGAAGGTGATTAATATGTCCCAAAAGGGTAATATGTCCATTCTTCTTCAAGTAACTAATGGGTGCTTTTATAAGGTGGCTGCTAATAAGATCCATACTGCAATGCTAGCATGCAAGGTCCAAAACGGGTAACTGTATTTATTTGTGGCACGTCAAAGACGTTCTCTAAGGCTTTCGGCCAATTTAGGCAGTTGGTGCGTTTAAAGGTATAGCTACAGCTTAGGGCTTAAAAGGGTTTATACACAGTATAGGACTTGCACAAACACGATGTGTTAAGCATCGATGTGTTCTGGAAGTCACAAATAGAAGGATAAGAATCGCATAGTAAGTGTAACAGTAACCTAAAAAACGACATGTACTTCAAATTGTCATGTACTTCAAATTTTCACGTACTTCAAAGTGTCATGTACTTCATAGTGTCATGTACTTCATAGTGTCATGTACTTCCAAGTCTTATGTACTTCATAGTGTCATGTACTTCAAAGTGTCTTCTGCAAATCAGCGAAAAGCTAACATTTTTAGTTAATCTTCGCTGCATTATATATGTCAAACTTTATATGATAAAATATAGCTACCCAAACCAGAACCAGAGTCATATCCCCAATCTCGGCCCTTTTTTCCCAGCTCTGGCTAGCTATATCCAAAATTTCTTTTCATGATCATTTCTGGTGGTTTTAGTTTCATCTTCGGCATAGACCGCGACATGCGACATCTTCCACTCGTCTTCATCACCACCACTACACTGTTCTTTTCCAATCAACATGTACACCCAGCTCCCGTTTGACGAGCTCAAAGTGGACCCCAACCAAAAGAAGCGTATTGCATACTTCTATGATGCAGACATCGGTAATTACGCCTATGGTGCAGGGCATCCCATGAAACCTCACCGGATAAGAATGGCCCACTCCCTTATCATGAACTACGGGCTCTATAAGAAGATGGAGATCTATCGGGCCAAGCCTGCCACCAAGCAGGAGATGTGTCAGTTCCATACTGATGAATACATTGATTTTTTGAGTAGGGTTACCCCCGACAATTTGGAGATGTTTGCCAAAGAGCAAATCAAGTTTAATGTGGGAGATGATTGTCCCGTTTTTGACGGTTTATTCGAGTACTGTGGGATCTCTGGTGGTGGATCGATGGAAGGTGCAGCACGCTTGAACAGAGGAAAGTGTGATATTGCCATTAATTATGCGGGAGGTTTACATCATGCTAAGAAATCAGAAGCTTCAGGGTTTTGTTACTTGAATGATATTGTGCTTGGAATCATCGAGTTGTTGCGTTACTATCCGCGTGTGCTATACATTGATATTGATGTGCATCATGGTGATGGTGTAGAAGAAGCGTTTTACACCACCGACAGAGTGATGACTGCATCCTTCCACAAATATGGAGAATTCTTCCCCGGAACCGGTGAGTTGAGAGATATCGGAGTAGGAAAGGGAAAGTACCATTCGGTCAACGTACCCTTGAGAGACGGAATTGATGATGCCACCTATAAATCGATTTTTGAGCCTTTGATCAGTAAAATCGTGGAATGGTACCAGCCCTCCGCCATTGTTTTGCAGTGTGGTGGTGATTCTTTGAGTGGTGACAGATTGGGATGTTTCAACTTGTCCATGCAAGGCCATGCCAACTGCATCAATTTTGTCAAGTCGTTCAACATCCCCATGATGGTGCTTGGAGGAGGAGGGTACACGATGAGAAACGTGGCCAGAACCTGGGCGTTTGAGCTGGGTTTATTGAACGATGTGATCTTGCCTTCAGAATTGCCTTACAATGAGTATTATGAATACTACGGTCCTGATTACAAGTTGGATGTCAGACCTTCAAACATGTACAACTCCAATTCGCCGGAATTCTTGAACAAGATCTTGATCAACATCATATCTAATTTGGATCACACCAAGCATGCACCTTCCGTACAGATGAATTATGTGCCTCGAGATGCAGAAGATTTAGGTGATGAAGATGAAGATGAGGCCGAGGCAATGGACACCAAAGGTGGGTCGCAGTATGCCCGTGACGAACAGGTGCAGCCACTTACTGAATTCTACGATGATGACGCCAAAGATGCCGGAGAAAAAAATATTGCCTTGGGTGAAGCATTAAAGGAAGCCACCAAAGATGCCCTTTCAACTGTGGAATCCACCAATGGAACCAAAAAAGACTCGGCACCACAGGCTTCGGATGCTGGCACCTCCGAGTCCATTCTTACCCCCGATGAGCTCAAGCAGATCGATGAGTTGAACGGGGAAACCTAATTGTATTTTAGGCCAGGGGCCATGTATCTGTAGATCATAAAATGTACGAAACACGAAACATACTGCGAGCTGCGGAAACCGGTAGTGAGTATGGATATGTAAGATGTAATGTAAGTTTTCAAAATAATAATTTCAGTGCTTTGATGTATGGTTGTTGTACTCAGACAAAGTTGATGTCCCAATACGGCAATAGTCACTATCACGTGATGCCACTCCCTTAACTATACAGATTCAAATGGCCAAAAAGGTAAGTAAAGCATTTCTGGTGCGCGCACGCCCGAATCGTTAGTCACAGTGAATATTCCATACCCGACTAACATGGCCCTTCAAGTACGACATCCGCTTTCCATGCTCACCGCTAGACCGCTCTGTACTCATGTGAAGCTTGTGCCTAGCTTGGGTCTTTTTTTCGCAGCCAAAACCCGTGAATGGGGCGCCAGGCACCAATTTTCCAGAACAGGACCAGCTAACATCGGCACCAGAACATCGATCCGAAGTATTACCACATCCACCGTCCTCTCAGCACCACGTCCCGTCACTCTGGCTGGAACTCTAGAGATCAAATCGTGTCGAGAGCTCACAGCAGCCAAGTTTCCGGAGTACGTTGCAGCCACTCCCACCAAGCTTTACAACATGATCTGGAGGTCGCCACTTCAGAACATTTACATTGTTAAGAAGCCGTGGAACTCGGGGGTGCGTGACGCCATGGTGGAGTTCATCGACCATATCCACCAGGAGTACACCGCCGTGAACATTATAGTGAGTGAGGATGTAGCAGACGAATTGGCGCTGGAATGGAAGGGGAAAGGCAGAAGAGTGGTTTATACCGGTCCTATTGGTGAGATTGTCAACAAGACCGATTTGATAGTGACCATGGGAGGAGACGGTACGATTTTGCGGGCGGTGAGTGCCTTTTCAAGTGTAGGAGTTCCTCCAGTATTGAGCTTTTCAATGGGTACGTTGGGATTTTTGCTTCCGTTTGACTTCAGCCGGTTTAAGAAGACGTTTCGGATGGTATACGAGTCTCGAGCCAAGGCGTTGCACAGAAATCGATTAGAGTGTTACGTGAAACGAGTTAATGAAGAGGAAAAAGCTGAAAGATCTCAAGATAACGGCGATTTGACCGGTCCTGACGGTGTCATCCATGCCATGAATGATATAACCCTTCATAGGGGAAGTCAGCCTCACCTCACGTCACTAGATATTTTTATTGATCATGAACTTCTTACTACTACAACCTGTGATGGAGTGGTTATCAGCACCCCAACAGGATCTACTGCATACTCCCTTAGTGCAGGGGGATCCATAGCCCATCCACTAGTGCCGTGCATTTTATTGACTCCAATTTGTCCACGATCACTACTGTTTCGGCCCTTGATTTTACCGTTGAATTCACATATCTCGGTGCGTTTAAGCGAACAGAATCGCAACCGACTGATCAAGTTGAACATCGATGGGATCGCCCAGCGCAGCTTGCGCCCGGGAGACGAGATTTGTGTCAGCAATCCTGAGCATGAAATGTTGGCGGATTCAGGACGAGACCCTCCTGCCGCACCAGGCATTTGGTGTGTAGCACGAACGGAAAACGATTGGACTAACGATATCAACGAGATGTTGGGATTCAACAGTTCTTTTGGGAAAGTTTCAATTAATTGAGGAGATGTTAAATTGGATTGTTACTGATACGTAATTTCTCAATTCACAAGTACAATTAATTAATTATTATGGGAGATACTTACTATGGAGGTAATTACTATGGAGGTAATTACTATGGAGATAATTACGAGGCCGTTTTAGGCAAATTGGAGAAATTTTTTGTAACTAAAAACGTTGGATGTGAACTACAAGACTTCACTACTGAGGTATCATTTACTGTACCAGCATTTACCAATCACACTCAATGAGCCATTGATTTCTGCGCAATGTGCCTGAAAACAATGCCATGCAGGGTCCGCGGTATCACCATACAGTCAACAAACAAAAGACCCCTACTAGAAGTACTAGTCCACCATCACAAAGTTGTGTTCATCACCGACACCCCCTTCAATCCTGTCACACCAGATAGCCGATCACAAAAAGACTTTTTAATGAGGCTAATTGCACTTGTTGCACATAATATTTTTCAGGGTGACGTCGTGAGCGGATGCAGACAATTCCGCGGATTTGCCTCAATTGGTCAGCGGCATCAGCGCCATCTGGCCACCACCTGAACTTCACCTGAGCACCATTGGTATCCCACCGGGAAACCCCCAATTCGTTCTAGACCTCGGGGCCGACATGGCAAACTAAATGGGGCTAAGCCGCCCGCACGTGACCACGAGATCAATAATTCCGCCACCGAGCTGTGTGCAGGACATTCCTTGGTGAATTTTGGGAGAGTTGTCAATAATGTCGAATCATGGGGTGCGAATTGTGCCCAACGACATTCGTCCAAAAACAGGGGGTGCAATTCCAACGCATATTATTCCGATCTTCGACAACCCAGCACTTGGTGGTGCATATATCGACCCCCTATAGTCGTGTGGGTATAGCGGTATCACCGGGTAGCGACGGATAGTGGCGGCTAGGTAGCCGTGGCTAGTTCACGTGAAGAACGACTAATTGAAATACGACGTAGATGAATTTCCGGAACTGGGTACCGGAATTCCCAATAAATCAGCAATATTTTTTATTTTTGGCTATTCTTCTTTTGGTCGGTCGCACCCCCCTGTACACCCCATAAAAACAATCAATCGACCTCGCCTGTACTGCGGCGCCTGTCGCCAAATGTCGCGACGTTGTTCAACTTCACTACCTTCGTATAAAAAAGATATATCTTACTCTTTCTGCTTAATCAAATGGCACTTAATAAGGCACTCCACGTAAACGGGAGTTATCACCTTTCACCAGGCATGAATGAGATGGCACAAGCTGCTCAAGCACATCAAGCACAAGCAGCTCAAGCAGCTCAAGTAGCTCAAGCACATCAAGCTCAAGCACAAGCTCAAGCACAAGCTCAAGCACAAGCGGTTCAAGCGCAAGCGGTTCAAGCACAAGCTGCTTCTGGATTCCCACATATTTTAAGTGAAACTACTGCAGCAACTTGGTTAGCTATTGGATCACTTGCAGAATCATTAGGTGACCTTGAAAAAGCTCTTACATCTTATGATGCTGCACTTAGGCACTTACCAAATAACCCTGAAACCTTGATCAAACTTGCCAACATTTATCGTTCGAAAGACGTTTTCTTTAAGGCAGCTGAACTTTATGAACAAGCGTTAAACTATCATCCTGAAAATGGAGAAACTTGGGGATTGTTGGGTCACTGTTATCTTATGTTGGATGATTTACAACGTGCATATGCTGCATATCAACGTGCTCTTTATTATTTGGATAACCCCAATGTGCCTAAACTTTGGCATGGAATTGGTATTTTATATGACAGATACGGGTCTTTGGAATATGCAGAAGAAGCATTTGTTCGTGTATTGGAATTGGATCCTAATTTCGATAAGTCTAATGAAATCTATTTCCGTTTGGGAATCATTTATAAACATCAAGGCAAATTACAATCAGCACTCGAATGTTTCCAATACATTCTCAATAATCCACCTCATCCTTTGACACAACCAGATGTATGGTTCCAAATCGGGTCGGTATTGGAGCAACAGAAGGATTGGTTGGGTGCAAAAGATGCTTATGAAAAAGTATTGGAAGTTAATCCTCAACATGCAAAAGTTTTACAACAATTGGGATGCTTATATTCACAGGCAGAAACAGGATCTGTTGCAGAAGGTGCTACTAATGGCGCTAATACAACTAATAGTAATGCTTCAGGTGCTTTCCAACAAGATCTTACCATTGCACTTAAATATCTTTCACAATCACTCGAAATCGATCAAAGTGATGCACATTCATGGTATTATTTAGGTAGAGTTCATATGATGCGTGGAGATTTTAATGCAGCATATGAAGCATTCCAACAAGCAGTGAACCGTGATTCTAGAAATCCAACCTTTTGGTGCTCGATTGGTGTCCTTTATTATCAAATATCTCAATATCGTGATGCTCTTGATGCATACACTCGTGCTATTAGATTGAATCCTTATATTAGTGAAGTGTGGTATGATTTAGGTACTCTCTACGAAACTTGCAATAATCAAATTAGTGATGCACTTGATGCATATCGACAAGCAGAAAGATTGGATCCTGGTAATCCTCATATCAAAGCAAGATTGGACCAATTAATCAAATATCAACAAGATGGTAATACTCACCCTCCACAACCTCCACCAGTTAGTCAACAACCTAGATTGCCACAAGGAATGGTGTTGGAAAGTGCTCAACAACCACAACCTGGTCCGGGTGGTCCTGGTGGTCCTGGTGGTCCTGGTGGTCCTGGTGGTCCTGGTGGTCCTCCAGGAGGTTCTGGTCCAGTTCCGCTTCATATGTTAGGTGCACAACAACCACCTGCACAACCAGGTCAACTTCCTCAACCTCCACAATTACAACAACCTTATCAGCATCCTGCACCAACTGGTGCTCCAACTGGTGCACCTGCTCCTCCACAATTACAACCTGTACCTCATGCACAACATGCCGTGGATCCAAAACCCGTGGAGCACGTCAGATCTCCTGTACCAAGATCTTCCACTCCACCTCATTCCAATGGTCTGAATGGTTCGAAAAGAGAACTTGAAGACAAAAGAGACTCGAAGTTGTTGAAAAAATTACACGGACATTCTGCCAAATCCTCACCACAACCTGCCAACAGCTCCCTTAGCTCGTTGATGAATGCTGCAGCTTCAGTTGCAACTGAAGATGCAAGAGCTCAAGCACAAGTGAAACCTGAAAATGGAAATTACCAACCCCCTGCACCCATTGCAGCTGAATCGGTGATTGCTCCTGTGCAAGCTGCTACCCCTGCAGCTTCCGCAACTCCTCCCGTAATAACTGGTGGTAACACCCCAATAGTTCCTGAAGTTGGTTCAACTAATGGTAAAGGTTCAACACCTCCTGCACCAGTTCCTGCACCTGTTGTATCAGTACCTGCTCCTGCTCCCGCACCTGCACCTGTTGTTGCTACTCCTTCAACTGGATCTGTACCACCAGTTGCACCAGTTGGAACTACTCCTTCAGTACCATCTCCTGCTCCTGCTCCTGCTGCTCCTACTGCTGCTCCTGCTGCTGCTGCTGCTCCTGCTCCTGCTCCTGTGCCTGCTTCTGCTTCTGCTCCTTCTCCTGCTCCTGCACCTGCTCCTGTTCCTGTTCCTGCACCTGCTTCTGCTTCTCCATCTGTTCCTGTTCCTGTATCTGTACCTACACCTCCAGTACAACCAAATTCATCTATACCAGCCCCTAAAGTTCCCCAATTTTCCAACAACATAACTAAAAAGGATGACGAAGATGATGATGACGACGATGAAGAGGAGAAAAAAACCGAGGCAGTGGAACCTCCTATGAGAAAGGTTGAAGAAGACGAAAATTATGACGATGAATAATGCACCTGTCGGATATGCATCATGAATCAATAAGGTTATCAATAAAAAAATAACGACTACGTTGCAGCTATTTGCTTTATATGTACACTTTGCAGATCGGACTTTTTGATAAAATTGTAGTTCTATCTGCCTCTGACTGACATGTTTAATTATCTTCCATATTGTGTTAATATATATTATTTCCTAATTGATGAATCCTCCAGGATATCCACCTGGAAACGTTTCTGAATCGGCAAACACTTCGTCGCCCGACTCGGCGTCACCTGACTCTTCAGTAACCAAATTTTCTTCACTACTATTTCCACCATCACCAAAGAACCCATTAAAAGCTGCTTGTGCACTAGAGGCAAACCGTCCCAAAGGAGTTGTAGCTTGTGGAGGTTTGGGGGATTTCTTTTTTGGTGCACTGGTGTAATTCGTTAGGATTTTCATATTGGCCAATTGGCTGGCCTTTTTGTAACTCAAGTAGAGGTTAGTTATATCTTTGAGAAACGATACTGTGACCAACCCCAAGATATTACTGAGTAGTACCAATTTTTCCGTAGGAATTTCGGGGTTGGTGACGAATTTTCCGATCAAAAACTTGAGGAGAACTCGACCCACTTGTGAGCCTAAGTAAGGCCATAAGATGGTGGTGAAGGCTCTGACGATAGAGGATTGTGATATCAACGTTTGTGTGTAATCATTGGTCAAACAAGCTTTGAATTTATACCACCAGTTGGCCACGGTAAGTCTGGTATATCGGTAAGGAATATTGGTTTTAATGATGGCTTGTAACAAATAGATTCGTTTTTTAAAGCCAAGCCAAAGTGAAAAACTATTGCTATTTTGAAGATGCTTGATTATATCAATCTCTTGATGTTTGACTTCACGTTCAAGCTCTTTAAGGTCTTCGTTCAATTCTTCAAGTGCATCCACATCCAGTGGAGCTAAACTATTGGTGATTTCCCGAGGTCGTATACTAAGAGTCAAATCAAAATGGGCTTTATTGAGCACCAATCGGGAGAAAATGTCGTAAGCCCACCGTAATGGAATTAGCATTGAGATCATGTTGGAGGCTTTCCAGAAGTCCACGCCCCGAAATAAATTAATTCCATGACGAATAGTGGTGGGATCTTTTGAAAATTGGTGGTAGAATCTCTGTGAGTTAAGTATGACCCTTCTTATTAACTCATGATTACCTATGGATGAGATGTAACCGTTGATCAAGAACTCGGTAATCCAATTACTCATTCTGTTGTCCTTGGACTTTCCAAAAAAGCACTCTATGATCGAAGATCCTCTCATTCTATAAAGCATGATCGGTAAAAGCGGTATTCTAGAGAACTTTAACGGATCAATCAAGCCCTTGTACAACGCTTGTTCCAAATTGTCTATAGCGTAGGTGTTGACATTTCCTAGCAATAATTGAGAAAGTGTGCTAAATGTACTGGCACCTCCAGGAACCGTCTTTTTGGAAAGCATCAGTACCAATAATGGACCTGGTATCACGCTTTCCATCATTTTAAGACCACATGATGTTAACCCAATATATCCCATCGAAAGTACACCTGTTACTGCCGAGGTAAACCCGAGGAAAAGGCCCCCTGTCAGTACTGTTCGTATTAACAAATTTCTGGTGTTTGTACTAAGGGATAACACTGAAGAACGTTTCATGGAAAACACAATGTCCAGTTTACACTGTGGGCAGGGTGCAAGAATAAACACGATGGGGACATCAGTAGATTTGGGGTAATTGATTAAATCGGAAGGTTCGGTGGAAGCAGACTGTACAACGTCAGTGGAGGTGGCCTGTGCACTTTCGCTAGCAACAGGAGATTCTGTAACTTCTGTAACTTCTACTTGAGGTTCGTCCAGGTCAGATCCCCATAGGTTCAGCAACCACTGTTGGATCAGGCTCAGTGAGAGCTGGATATAGATTGTTCTGGCATCGGCACTCTCATCGTTCAATGCAAACTGTGACAACCGTTCGTGGAGGGCCTGAGGGTCGATGATCTTGAATTTGTCCAGAGGTAAAGCGTTGAACCAATCCAAAAGACACTTGCGGTGGGACTGGAGCGAGCAGGTTGAGCAAGGCGAGACGAAATCTTGGCCGTCCTGAAGGGTACCGAACGAGGGCACGTCCGTAGTACCCCCGAGACAAAAACAGCAAACAGACATGGCCAGGGAAGTTCTTATTGTGAGATAAAAGGAAATATACCGGTAGGAAACTGGTAGTTTTAGTTTTTGTATGGATTGCGGTACAATCTGAATCTAAATGGTTTTGATATGATTTAGTTGATTCTTGAAACAAGACCAAAGTTGGTAGACTTAGTTTTGAAGGAAATAAATCAAAATAAATCAGTGACCTCTTGAGACTATCAGTAATGCAAGCTGAAGACAATGGAGCTAAAATTGAGTGAAAGAGGCGACCGTAGGATATAATTGAAGGAAATAGCTCCAATTGTAGTTGTTACTGTAGCGTATCACTAAAGTTCAGTTAACGAAGGCCAGCAATGCTAATTGAATGAAACTATGCTATGGTTTCTAAAATGAGGGCCGCTGACTTTTGGTGAAAATCAGTTTGCAACAAAGACGTTCTGTGAAGTCGTGACTGGTAATCTCAAACACAATTGCAATTCAATTCCAGCTTCAAGTTTCCAGACCAGAGTTAATTGGTGGCTAATTTGTAGTGTAATTTGTAAGGCTCAAAGCACAATGTAACGCCGGTAAGGTAATGCCAATGAAGTCAATGAATCAGCCGGTTTTTCTCTGACACTTATGGTTCTTGTCTGAGTCCTTTCGTTGTTGTGTGCTTCTTGCCAGCAAGTTAGTCAATTAGTAAAGCCCAAGGGTGGTGAGCCTGGTTCGAGATCGGTTTGGGTGGAGTGTCACGGCGGAGTGTCACGGTGGTGTGTCACGGTGGTGTATCGGGAGGTACGAGGAGTTACTTGGCGGTACTGGTGAGCTTCTGCTTAACGTTAAGTGGTTCCAACAGAAATCAATGGGTCAGGCTTTCTTCCTCACTATAACGTGACAGAGGGGTACAAACCGATATGAGAACAGCATCAATTTAGTAGGAAATCGTATCTAAAGCTTAACTACGGATCATTACGTATGTGTGCAATCGTGTTACTGATTGGTCCTGATTCAGTGATACGAATTAACTTGACGAGATTTGAGAACTATGGCCGAATTCTGTTCCTAAATTGGTCCTTTTTGGCATAGTCTGATTATAATTAAACCAGCTATACAGATAGGTACATTAGCCATTGCAGCATCTGTCATACCTGCATTATCCATAACACCGGCTCTGGTAATTACTTTCTTTGAATTCACATAACTGTATCGGCATATTTATCGCGCCCCACATCCTCGGTTATGTCAAAATTGATTGCCACTACTACCCAAAAAATAAACTGTCACTTTCTGACAGGAAGTTAGCTCAGCGATTCGTCTAGTAAAATACGCAATGTGACAACTGCCCGTCAATGTGATATTTAGTGTAAAAAATCAACTCTGTTCCTGACACTTTGGTGCTACACAAGAGCCTCCTCACTCAAAGAATATTTCATTGTATATCAAGATATTTACCTATTAATGATGATAGAACCAACCTAATAGAACCAACCTAAAGAACATTGGTTATACCTAATAAAAAATGCTACTTTTATAGTCAAGAAATAATCTATGGTGACTTCCAACATGTCTTGGGGTAGGTTGCATATTTCTTAACGAATACTGGGTTCTGTAAATACCCTTTAACAAGTGCATCCCAAAACATGATCTACTCCACGGAAACCACAGGTGAATGTATAAATGAACATGTTTTCATTGTCCACCATCTAGTAATTTGAATTTTTAATAAAAGAGATTTCACCAACCTCAATTTCTTATTTATTGTTGTCAAAGCTTCTGGCTTCAAAGCAAAGTTCCACCCAGTATGTCTCTTCAACTCTGTTACTTAATCATTCCAGTGCTATTGATTCGCTTTATAACCCCTTGGCTAGGTCTAGACCAACTGCCAAGTGGTATAATCTCGCATCCACAGTACAGCCTTCCTTTTCGATCAACTGTTCAATATTCTGCAACAATCCGTCCAATGGTAACGTAAACGTTTCAATAAACTCACCCTCCTCCAATTCAGGGACCGGGTTTTGGTTTTTTTCATCCTGTAAGTCCACATCCACATACGCAAGAACCATATTAGCATTGGTCAATCCCGGATCACTATAAGTAACCACCGACTTACGAGAAAACGTCCCGTGATACCCCGTCTCTTCAATCAACTCTCTCACTGCCGTACTCTCCACCAGCTCGTTGGGATCAATTAGTCCTGCTGGTAACTCAATCACCACCTTTTCTGTGGGGGGACGGAATTGCTTGACAAGCACAATTTCTTTGGGTCTACTGGGATGGTGCAACACCGAAACAATGGAAACGGCATCCACATTGGTGGTCTCGGTCCTGGTGGTCCTCACTGCCATTTCCCAAACTCTATCACTACCGTTGGGGTCTTGATAGTTGATTTTACGAGTCTGGATCCATTTCCCCTGATCAAGTGCTTCCACAGAAACGAGTCTGGCATTGTAGGGAGAGGCTTTCGACATTCGGATGGTACTGGCAAGGCCCCGGATGAAATTGACACGCTTGTAGACGGTTATGGTGGAAATGTCAATTCTAATTGACAAGGAGAATCAGTGGTGAAACCGGGTTTAATTGGTGGCGCTTGTGATTCCAGGCACTATTTCAAGATCTGATGTGTTTGTTAACGTAATTGGAGCAAACACGATGATCTAAAGAATAACTAGTGAGTGGTGGTTTTGGGATTTTGGTTGCGCCAGCCACTCCCCATTGAGACAGTCAACCCCACATAAATTATACTGACTCTAAAGGGAACTGTAACATACTTAAGAGATAAAACTGTAAGACGGGAACCGGTCAAAAAGTACGTGAGTTGTTTTGTTAATTTTGGATTCACCATGAAGTTTCATTAATTACACCTGAATGAACTATACCGTAGAGCCCGCTTTTGGAAATATCAATTACATTTAAACACCCATTTGAAACGACATGTTCACCTTAGATATGGAGAGTATCAAACAAATTATTGAAACATAAACTAAAGCATAAATATTACAATATCACAACAAAATTAATCACAACAAGAAAAGTTACAACACGACAAAATTAAGTACGTTACAACATCATACATGATTTACATCTATATTAACGAATAAGCTTCACTCTCTTCTTCCGGTTGATTAAGTTGACCTTAAAATCACAGTTAATGGGGATTGGCTAGAGGTAAATTAGAAGTAAATTAGAGGCTGCTTATAAACCTTTATTCCAAGTTAATTTAAAAACTATATCAGCTTATAGTGGATTATTAAATTTTGGTTATATATTATTATCTATAATATCATATGATATATCATTCTATATATATATAATACAATACGTATTAACTCATTTAATATTATTCTTAAGTATATTAGCTGCTAGTCAATATATTAAAACACCTGTATCATTATGATCACCTTTATTATATATACATCAATTAAATATACCTAATAATACATTAATATTAGTTTTATAATAGCATTATTCTGATTAAGTAGTGATTAATTAGAGGTTAACTATTGATTAAGTAGCGGTTAATTAGCGATAATTGGCGATTAATTAGCGATTAATTAGCGATTAATCAAAAGTTAATAAACACTTTACTGTGCTCTAAAGTCAATGGTCAAGCCTGCCAGAGCAAATACCCACCTTAAATATTTAACAGGGCCCAACTCAACCGATAATCTGTGTGCGACTCACCATCGTATACCTGAGCGTTTCACCACTGACCATATCTAACTGTGCGGCATACCACCACCACCATCATCATGGCTAAACAAGACGAGTTGGACCAGATCAAGTCCCAGATCCAAGAACACCTCGTGTCGTCCGGAAACTACGACATCATCAACAAGCAGTTGAAACTCCAATTGTACGAGTCCGGTTGGTTCGACAAAGTCTCGCAAATCGCCAGTCGTGAGCTACAAGAAAACGACGGCAACTTCGACCAATTGTACACCTTTGTTAAGCCCAAGGCTGAGGAGTTGGTGCCGCTGGGAGTCAAGGAAGAGATTTTGGAGCGGATCAAGGGCTACTTGGAAGGAATCATCGAGTAGACTCGAGTCCACTTGAAGTGAAGAGTCGACAACTCAACATCTGACACCTAATCCACCACAATATACCTGTCCGTTACACGAGAACTTATTGAGCTAGACTCATATAATAACAGCATGACCAATTTCTTCAGGACCGGATAAAATCGAACTAATCCGATACGCTGAAACATTTTTACTGAAACATTTTACTGACACATTTTCACTGACACCAGTCAGTTCCGGGTGACAAACAACACTCGAAAACCATCCATAGCCATTTAGTGTATCTCCATAATTTTAGCTAAATAAACTGCATTCTAATAGTCCTAGTCAAGCGTAGACGAGCACTATGTTGTAAGATGAGATTTCTGCTTTTGAGTGGTCATTACATTTTCTTCATGATTAAAGTCTTGGGAACATCAAAAGCGATCTTGTTCTAAGCTGAATCCAGTCGTTCAACTAGTTGAGGAGTTGAATTTCCCGATTGGGATGTGGTCTGGTGCATCCCCCTTTCTCATACGATAATTCATAAGAAGGTAGTTGTAATCGCATAACGAAGAGTCATTTGATCAATGGAATAGACCCCACAACTGGAAGCTATAGCGATTGTACCACTTACTTGGGGACAATAAAATTGAGATAAACTCCATAGCCATCGACCAAGAACGAGACCAAGAGTAATTAACTGAGCAAATATAATCCAGCAAATATTTACTGGATAAGCCTAAGCAGACCAGATTGAAGCAGTTGAACAAGAATTGATACCGTAAAATTCACCTTCTTGAGTATTTAGAGAGAGTTTGCAACCAAACATTTGTTACAAACATCAGTCCAACACTAAAAAAATTTCAACTTGCTTCAAAATTTACTTCCATTTTGAAAGTATCAAACCGAACATCTGCTTACCAACATCCGAAGGATTTACCCACCATATACTACCCTTCACCTTATACTATGGAGGATGTCGCGTGGATGTCGCGAGTCGCGGGTCGCAGCCAATCACCATCGGCAAATTCTTGCTGATATAGAAAAAATCCCAACTGGGTCTATATCGACATGTTTTCCTTAGCAAGAAGATCCATCATAGCCGCTGGCCGTGCCCAGCCCCTTCAGGTGGCCCCCTTCATGGCCGCCCGTCACATCTCCTCCAAGGATTTGACTCCTAAACCCCTTCCTACCGACTTCACGTTGTTGTCTCAAAAAACCGCTTCCAGTCCGGTTGATTACGCCTTAACTTCGTTAGACACCATCGCTAACTGGGCCAGAAAATCGTCGTTCTGGCCTGTGACCTTCGGGTTGGCCTGTTGTGCTGTGGAAATGATGCATGTGTCCACCCCCCGTTACGATCAAGATAGATTAGGTATTATTTTCAGAGCCTCTCCTCGTCAATCCGATATTATGATTGTGGCAGGTACTGTCACCAATAAGATGGCTCCAGCCTTGAGACAAGTGTACGATCAAATGCCAGATCCAAGATGGGTCATTTCTATGGGTTCTTGTGCCAATGGAGGTGGGTACTACCATTATTCATACTCTGTGGTTAGAGGTTGTGATAGAATTGTTCCTGTGGATATTTACGTTCCTGGATGTCCTCCCACCGCCGAAGCCTTGATGTACGGAGTTTTCCAGTTGCAAAAGAAGATGATGAAGACAAGAATTACCAGATTATGGTACAGAAGCTGAGCCTGTCAGCAAATCCAAGACCTTGAAGTCTTAAACCTGAACACTGAGCCACCAAACGTGTGCTCATGAATCATGCGTGATACCGTCACCATATAAATAGCATTGATTTCCATACATGGCCAATTGGCATAATTGACTGGTGAGTGTAGAGAAAATGGGCCAATGAAGCTAGAGATTTTGGTTTTGAGCTTCAATTAGTCTGGTTCAATGTAGTACGAACTTAATGGTCCGATATCATAAACAACTGAACCATCAAAGTTTAGTTCAATTATCTTCAGTTGGTGCTTATCAGGTTCTTATCCGGGAATCCTGCGAAATGTGCTAACAAATTATTTTAATTTAATTAGCAAAATATGACCAGAATATGACCAGAATTAGAACTGCTTTCACTCTAAAATTGTTAGAGTGACTGGAGATTAGAATTCATCTTCCAATAAGCCAAGTTCTATCTCTAATCATACGATTGATCTGTATAAATCAACTCAAATTCCACCAAAAAAAATTCTGAATTTTTTTGGCCGTAAATTTTCACCTCCGAATAATCATTGACAATAAAATAATTTTAATACTTTTAATCAAACTGTCTCTGTCTCGTCACACCCATCCCAAAACAAGTTATCATAGTTCACAGTTGCGGCGAGGACACGTGACCGCACGATAAGCCTGGGTAGCTTAAATGTGTTGCGCAATCTGATTGGCTGTTAGACGGTCCAAAACGGTGCACAGATTTTCGCACAATTTCACACATTCCGTTTCTTTTTGCTCTCAACTCATGACCCCTCAACAGGTGGGTAGATAACCCCCCTCAAATCTCAAAATTAATTTTTCCTCTTTTCTTTCTTAACCAAAATGGCCAGAACTAAACAAACAGCCAGAAAATCCACTGGTGGTAAAGCCCCAAGAAAGCAGTTGGCTTCCAAAGCCGCCAGAAAGTCTGCCCCCGTCTCCGGTGGTGTCAAGAAGCCTCACAGATATAAGCCAGGTACCGTTGCCTTGAGAGAAATCAGAAGATTCCAAAAGTCCACTGAACTTTTGATCAGAAAGTTGCCTTTCCAAAGATTAGTCAGAGAAATCGCCCAAGATTTCAAGACCGACTTGAGATTCCAATCCTCTGCTATTGGTGCTTTGCAAGAAGCGGTTGAGGCTTACTTGGTGTCGTTGTTTGAAGACACCAACTTGTGTGCTATTCACGCCAAGAGAGTCACTATCCAGAAGAAGGATATCCAGTTGGCCAGAAGATTGAGAGGTGAAAGATCCTAGATGTTAGTTAGTAATGTATGATTGAATAAGGTAATAAGTGTAGAGAAGAGGTGTAGTGAGACGGTAGGCTAGAAGTTGTGGAAGGAGCGGCTATCGTATACATTATGTGTTCTTGTTTGTGGTCTTTATCTTTATCCTCTGTATTTTGATCTCCTCTATCTTATCTTCTCTATCTTTATCGTCTTCATAGTGTTGATTAAACAGATCCAATAGTTCTAACTCACAACATAATAATGCTCTGTGGTTGTCTTGTGTTTCCGTAAGTGCTCACCCTCACTCTTAAAATCTCCCCTACAATCTCTCATACATCAGCAAACCTCTTATCGTCTGAAATCTACATTTGTACCTGGCTTTATTCCATCACCATTGTCTACTATATTTAGCCTACCGTAAGAACCCATCACTTAGCTGTTGATGGTCCATGCGCTTGCCCTGGTCTACCTTTTGCTCTTGGTCTCACCCTCACCCTTAATAATTTAAACCGCACATCCCTCACTAATTTACTCTTTCTCTCATAACTCACACTATTGACTTACGCTATTGACTAATTGACTTACACCACTGATCCATAGACACAACATAGTCTAATCTATCCTCAGTCACCCCCAGCCCAATCACTCAATTAAGCTTCTCATTATGGCGCTGGTAGTAGTGATGGCCGTTGGCTCTATTTATACCGCAATACACGAGTTCAAGGATAGTTGTAGATTTAAAATGTTAGGCATCTAACGACCTGAATATTTCTAGTAAGGGCTGTGATTATTAACATAAGGCCATTTTCCACCATTCTCTTCATTAAACCTGTAGACAAAGTTATTATCCATTCTCTTTCGGTGCAACCGCAAAGCTATGAACCAAATTGCGAAATGGCATTAACGCAACAGAAGCTCTGCTACCCCCAATGAAGAGGAAAGGACGGCCAAACTCTATATAAGTTATTTCACATAAATTCTTCTTTTATATTATTTCTAATAATAATAGTTACCATTACATTCATTCAGAATTTCAGCATATATTACTGTACTACACTAACAATAAAACGAAGGAACTTTTAGGCATATATAGCACCAACGATAACCAAATACCTGCACCGCAGAACCAAGAAACAATCAACAAAGGATAGTCAATACAACACAGAACAGAATACCAATGCAAAAATAAATATCAATCAAACTTAACTAGTCATGTATAAGACTCTAGTATGACATTAACGGTTAAAGAACAAAAAAAGCAGTAAAAACACAGATTGAACTCAGAATGAACTTCACAACACTACTCATGTTTATCATCTTTTACTTGAGGTGATTCTGAAGGATTCGAAGGAGGGTGAGGAGGAGGATGGATATGGTGGGGAGGAATAAATTGTTGATATTGCATTTCTGGAATATAGCCTCCATTATACATGGGAGGAGGGACCATAAATCCCGAGTTGATGTATTCTGGGTTTATTTCACCCCTTTCTCCAAGGTTAAGATTGTTCATAGCATTCATTAACTCTTCCTGTTGGCCCACACCTGGTGGAGCATTATATTCATTACCTTGAGGAAGTCCATATGGAGAATTTCCACCCTCATTGCCACCAGAACTTTCATAAGATCCTGGTCGCTCTCCATTATTATCTGAATCTGGATAATTTCCAGGAGGTCCATTACCACGGCCTGGTCCATATGAAGGTCCAGGAACTCCAATATGAGGAGGTAATCCCAATTGTGCACCAGGAATAGGTGGCGCATGATACCTTCCAGCTACTGCCATTGCAACAGCTGCTTGGCCAGCACTGACCATGTCCAATGGGTGGCCGAACTCGTGTCTTTGTTGATGCTGAAAACGTCTATTGTTAGCTGAGACTCGACCCCAACTTAATCTGACTCGATTACCACCAATGATGAATCCTTGCATTGCGGCAATGGCTTCTTCAGCTTCTTCACGAGTACTATATTTAATGAAACCACAATTTTTACCAGGAGGAATTTTGACTTGATGAATAAGTCCAAACGGTTGAAAAAGGGTAAAAAGGGTAGGCTCCGATACTTCGGAAGATAAGCCTCCTACAAATACCGTGGTGTTATTTGGATCAGTATATGGTTGACCCTGAGGATTGGTAGAGGGTAAAGGAGATTTAATGGGAGGAATTCTATGACCTAAGTCGTGACTTTTGTCACCATAAGCATCGTTTGGTTGTAGCCCATTGAAGTGACCATAGGGAGAATTGAACTGATGTTGAGTACGGTGAAGGTACATCAAATCTTGGGGACCTTGAGGATCACCATGAAAATAGTTTTCATTGGTGGGGTTGGCAAATCTGTTTCTGGTATTGTTTCTGGGGGTGGCCAAAGCTACACGCAAGGGTCTTCCACCAAACCAAACGCCATTCATCTCAATCAATGCACGTTGTCTTTCCAGCTCATCGGTAAAACGTACAAACCCGAAACATCGGGACTTGCCCGAAACTGGGTCTGTCATTACTCGAACCGTCTTTACAGAGGAAGGAAAGTTTTTTTGAAAAAATGCTAGGAGGTGGGCTTCGGTAGTAGAAGCAGAAAGATCCCCCACAAACAATGAATATTCCGGAGTTTGAATGATTGGAGCACTCAAAGTAGCCCCACTAGCCCAGTTTAACCGGAAGTATTTTTTCTGGTTATCAGGATTATTAGGATACTGTTGTTGGGAAGGCATGGCGATATCGGGCAAAAGCTGACCGTTAAGGCCCAATGCTTGTTGAGCATCATCAAAGTTCTCGAATTCAACAAAGCAGTAACCCGAATGTGACAACCCCTGATATGAAGAATCAGGGCGAGAGGTTTTAGGTTGAATGATTTTGACGTTGACCTTTTTTTGAAGAATTCGCCACCACAAATCACTTATACCCTGTTCGTCCAACCATGGGTCCAAATCACCCATCCAGAGGGTACGAGGAGGATCCACGGGGCCCAAACCTCCTGTGGATTCTTTTTCGGCAGCCACGCTGGACTGTTGGGTGGAAACGGGAGGATTGGGGACTGTGAAGCTGGAAAGAAGTTCCTGCTCTTGTTGATGCTGATGGCTGGCAGTAGCAGACACTCCGGGCACCCCCGAAGGGTCAATGGCGTCTGGAGCAGCTCCGGAAGGGTCTCTGGGCTCACCAGGGGAAGCACCCTTGGAATTGTACTCGGAGGAGAAGGTCATGAGGGTACCTGGCCGAAGGCCGGAAGGGTGATGATTATGAAAGTCCAAGAGGTCAATTAAAGGTGCCAGGGATGGTGGAAGGGCAGGGTGTGTACTGAGGCGTGGTAAGTGTTGGGATCAACAATACTGAAGGAGAAGTACACTTGAGAAGTTGTGATTTAGTCGCGAGGAGTAGTCCAATGGTAACAACAGGAACCAAGAAAAGAACAAAAGAAACAAACCACTGAGTGAGATTTAAAGGCAGGAAGGTGGGATATGAGAATGTGAGAAACGGTGTGGATGGGGAATCACTGGAGTATAATGGCGGGGTGGGTTAGAGGGGTAGAACAGATATCGCCAGAGGTTACCACCCACTATCCCTGAGTGTAGAGACTACTGATGAGGTCCTATTTAGGCTATTTAGGGGTCTAGCAAGTACCAATTCAGTAGTAATTAGTATGGTGTACTCGCACTGAATTAACACTATAGAGAACTTTGCGATTTGATTCGGATTGTGAATGGTTCAGGAAATCAATATGGAAGGGGTAGAGTGGTTGGTTTGAGATCTTTCCAGCGCACTTTGTAAGTTTTTCAAGATATTGCCAGTGGTATTTGATTGTATGGTTGAAATGGTAACCGACAATAATTGCACTGACTTCTACTTCCACTCGACCTTAAACCAACACCTGCTTCGGTGGTATTTAACAAATCACTACCTGGCCAAACTTCAACAACAAATTGTAAAATAGCAAGACAAATTTACCAAATTTTGGTAGCAAGATACAGATGTTATATCCTCGGACTTAATAAACGGAGTGTGGTAATTATTAACATACCCACCCACCCCCACAAGTGTCTAAGCCCGCGAAATATCACCTAAGACCGACTAAATATGCCATTTTAGTTGCGTAAAATATCTCAGTTTCCTGCCGGTCTGGACAATCTCAATAGTGGTCAATCCGTAAGCAGAATCTAGCCAATCTGTCACAGCTGATTCCGGTTAATAGAACAATTGTAACAACTTTACCCTAGCCCGAAAAGCACAACCCTTTTTGCGTTTCTTTGCACCTCATATCGCCCTGATTTATATCCGTCCTACATCCCCGATAACCTATAAATGCCTTTTCTTTGCGAAACTACGCCTCATGGAAATACGAGGGGTCTCCAGGGTGCAATTCGCCTCAATTTTTCCAGTAAATCACCCAGAGGTTAAACTATATAGTATTGTAGGCAAAAGACTATAAATTGAAAATGATCTCTGTTTGCTTCAAAATATTGGCAAAGTGTTGGGAGTCACCCCTGGTGTTACAAAGCAAACAAGAACATAAACTATGTAATGTCACTGCCTTGCTTAAATACTCTCGATAAATCTTTTACATCATCTGTGGTCTCCTTTTCATAGAAATATTTGTCGCTTTCAGACATTTGTGGTGGATACATGAGGGAACTGCCAAAGTCAATGATAAATACTTCTTTCTCTTTTGAGTATAGAATATTTCTGGTGGCAATGTCTCGGTGAGTAATCCCTTCTGTGTGAATTAAGTCCAATTGTTGCTTGCACTTGTTCATGGTTTCCTTATCCTTTGGAAGTTGGGTACTTTCTATAAATCTGAAGACGTTGAACTTTCCTACCATAAAAACAAAAGTATCAACAATTGCAATTTCACCTTCTATGCTCGGAACGTAACAGCTGTTGAATTGTGGGATTTTACTGAGCTTTTGGTTGATCTCTCTCTCTTTGGTGTACATCTCCTCGCACTTTAATTTTGCAGCCTCTTCTGCACTCAATCTCGGATCAAATGCCCAACTACCTTCTTCTTCGATGTATCTGATACCTTCACCAATATTATAAAACCTCACTACCAAAACAGTTTCTCCATCAATATCCTGTTCTAACAACTGTTGAATATATTTGGCTTGTACCTTGATCATTTGAGAAAATCCAGGGCTTGTTTTAACTCTTTCCCATGCTGGTGCCCTAATCTGAAATGGTTCTAAATCTGTCTGTTTCTGCCTACTTGTAGTAGATGGTGAATTGGTACAATCCTGTACAACATAATCCCCATTGAATCCTCCACTAGGAGGTCGTGATACAGAACCAGTGCTCTTCACACTATGTGGGGTTATCATGTTACCATCAAGACTACGATCATTGGGAAAGTTTCCTGAAGAGATTTGATCAAACTCTTTATAGACCAGGATCCTGAAGTACTTGTCCAATTCTATCATGTCCTTCACCCTCTGAGCATGTTCAGCACCTTCAAGAATCGACTTTGATAAGTGATGAAAATAGGACTCCTTCACACTTGGCTGACTGGAATCCCATGAAACAACTTTTATTATCAAAGGAAACGGCCTATCTTTCAGTTCAAATATTTTTAAATCCTTGTCTGGTTTAAACCGCTCAATATCAAGCTCTATTAGAATCGAATAATTTATGTTTGTTAAAATAGCAAAGTTCGTTTTGGCACCAACCATGTATTGTAGTAATTCACGTTTGACAGATTTGTAAACCCCATCATTATGCTTCGTTTCAAAAAACCCCTTTACTGAAGCTATGTCTTCTGGGAAGAACCCGTAACTTTTATATTCAATCACACAATGGAACTTGTCGTTGTAGCCCTCCACCAATGTTTCATCTGGCTTACTCCCATCTTCTAGAGTGATTTTCGATAGCTTGAGCAGCTTATTCAACATTTTACCTAGTGCAGCTACTGTAGGTTCAAGTACCGTTTTATTGAAGGCCACTTGATAATCACTTTCCACGGGTAAACACCGCAGATAATCCAACTTAAGGAAATTATCAAGATACAGATCGACAACAAGTTCCAACATCAGTTCACTTGCATCTAATGCTGCTTGTAATGCTTGTTTAACTTCTTCCATTTCAACATGTCTACAAGTACAACCTTGTAGAAACCCAAGGAGCTCCAAACTTTTACTAATATGACCTGATGGAGCTTGATGCTTTACATAAAATGGGACCAATTCAATTAGAGGCATGTTAAGTATGAAAAGCAACAACTTCCTCCACACGGTGATTGAAAGGTGCCGTGAATATCCAAAATTGGCAACCATCTTCGAAAGACCACAGGCAGATAATGAATCTGCTTCTTCGGGAGGAATTCCAAAAACAGCGGTTGCAACTTCCTTCATGGTGGGTTTCTTTGTGTACCATGGTTGGTACAACCTTCAGTAATCCAGACAAGGTTCGTTGTAGCGTTGTAATGTGTCCATTAGACAGTTTTCATATCTGCGGATTCTTCGACTCATTCCCAATATCAAAACGGTGTGAAGTGCTTAACCACTATTTATATCTCTACGCATTTATCTTAGCTTAGCCTCTGAATTCGCAACTTAGGCAATTGTCCCAAATTTCCTTAATGGGAACCGCGAGGCAAGAACTGAAGTTGAACGGTGTTTCCAACAACAGCAGAAACAACAATTCAACTTCTGACAAAGGCATATAAACTCAGACCCGCTTGATAATGAAACGTTTCTCATTCCACCCAATTAAGTAAAAATGTTTAAATCTTCCTGGTTACTCTTCTCCAAGATAAGACATAGACCAAGTGAGCTTTCGCTGTACGCCTTTGCCACGTGACTCTTCTGATCTTGGTATCTCCTTCAGTTACAAATTACAACACCCAGAACGCTCTCACCATCCACTCAGTTCCGCCATATTATCCCCCGTCAGCATCCTGTCACCTCTTCCCTCGGATCAGATCAATATAGATAGCTCGCGCACTCGGTTTATATACAGTCCATCATAACATAAACAAACAAGCGCTTCCTTCCCTCCCATTTACCCTTAGGCCAGACCCAATGAAAGGCCTGGACTCCTCTAACGTCCCCATGAACGTCCAGCAGTACATCCAAGCCACGACCCTCAGCGACACTGCCCAAAGCCACGAGCAAGACAAGACGGACGCGTCGTTCCACTTTGATATGGTTTCTGAAGCTCCATTAAATCCGGTTGAAGAAGGCGAAGAAGGTCAGAAAGAGTCCTGTGATGTGGAGAAAGATGGTAGTGAACGATCTGGGCTTTTTTCGGCTGAAAAAGACCTGGTTGAAGCTGATCTGGTACAAAATCTTCCACACGACGAAGGTTCGGATCAGCACAACGACACTGTTCAAGACCAGCACAATGAAATGGAAGGTCAAGAGTACCCCAATGAGCCTCTACCAAGTGAAGGTGAAGCTGAGGCTAATCAGCATGAAGCCAGTGCACCAATTGCTGCCTCTCCAGACCAAATCGATCCTACAGAAGCGTCCATTTTGAATCAGCCATCTCCTGAAAAACACATCAAAGAATCCAGCTACCAGAAAAAACTCAAGTACCTTCCCAATGTCAATTTTCTGGGTGATCACTCTCACATTGTGCCTGGATCATCTCTACACTCTATTCCTAACACATTCAAATATAAATCGCATCCCAACGCCAGAACAAAATCGTTTATTGGCGCATCTGCTAATGAATCCATACAAGAGAGTCCCGAGTCACATCTAGAAAATGACAAAGATGACTTTACCCCACCCATCAAAACTTCTACCATACGAAACCCACCCACAATCTCAGCTGCCGACTTTAACACTACCCCTGATTGGATGCCAACCGAGTTGGCTGATAAATGGGAACCCCCAACATCTTTAGAAGCCCAGAAAAATTTGGTGCTTGAGTCGCCCGACTTCAATTCTTCTGTTCGAATCACAAGAAAGAAAGATCTTGTACCTGAACATCCTTTAGAAGATTTGGGGTTAGACTTTGCCTCTGGAAATACCATGATTCATAATTCTGACTACAAAACTTCAGAGACTCCCATGTGGAAAAAGGCATCCAAAGAATACGCTATCCATAAGCAATCGCAACCAAATTTTCAAAATATATTTAATTCAATGGACACTCAAGAGAAAATTGATTCCACCACTAATAGAAATGGCAATAATAATCATTCTTTATCATCCACGCTATCCACACCAATGGCTACCATGTCGCAACAAAACAGTTTACCTAGGAATATAAATAGTGAGGATTTGAAGAGAGTGGAAAATATGTTAGATCAAGAAACTAAACAGTCATATAAGTTCCCCAGAAATCCTGAATCACCTCTTAAATTATTTCATGATGACTATAATACGTACACAAAAGATAAGCTAAATGGTTTACTCCAAAGAATGAATAACCGGTCCAATTTGCAAACACCAATTCAACTCGACACGATTAACGAAAATAATGATAAAGTACCCACTGATAGTTTACTCCGTCAGCATAATTTAGTTCCTGAAGAAGGGAATCATGAGCCAACAAAGGAAAGGTCACCTTCCGAATCTGTTCAACCGAAACTAAAGATTAAGAACTTTACCAAAACTGGATCCTACACTGAACAACAATTCTTCCTCAATGCGGACAATGTCTTCAACAATATCCAAAAAAGAGGATTTATGGGTCAGATGCAAGAGGGATCTAGGTCTTTATCAAACACCCATACCACTGCTACATCAACCCCAAAGAATTTCAAAGTGCTCCATCAGGAAGAATTACAAAACGATGCATATTCCTCATTCACGTCTGCTTTTGGTGACAGTTCTGAAACCAATCTCCAACAGTATAATACCGATAACGGTGTGGAAGGTGATTATACATCCTTTGAAAATAGTCATAAAACCTCAAATCATCGTCATATGGATGATACCATGGACTATCTTCCACGATTACCATCAATGAATACAACATCCAAGCAACAAAAAACACATACCTACAACGACAGTTCATATACTTTCGACGACTTCTCAGATGAAGATGAAAAACCACAACCACCATCAGCAGCTGAAAATTTCGATTCGCTATCTACAAAGAATGCCTTCGAGCAAGCCAGCTATACTGAAAATCCAACTTATGAACAACAACCAGAACCAGATTTAAGTAGGCAATATATTGATAATACCATCAGTCATCAGCCATCCATTCTCCAAAATTCCACCCATATCATGGAGACACATGAAGTGGAAAGACAGGATATACATAACAGAGTTGCTGAGCTAGAAAAGTTGATTCAAGATATGGGCACTGGAAAATTGATGCAAGAATTCCAAAACTTGGCCCTTGAAAATGCCCGGTTAAGAGAAGAGATTGAAGTTCAAAGAACCAAAAGGGCTGATGGAAGTGAATTCTCGATTGACACTGTTGATTTCACTCAGGAAGATTATGATAAAATGCAAAATTTCATCAAATGGAAGCGTGCTTCCCAACTCAAATTGCTGCAATCACCAAAGCCTCCACTCGGAATCATTAAGGAGAGAAACCTTAATGACCAATCTATACTTCGTGGACGGGTTAAACCAGGAATTGACCTCCCTATTGCATATGATAATATGGTTCTAGATGTAAAGAATCAACGTTGGATAGCCAGTGATGACAAAGAGAATTTCAGAGGTAGTTTGGATTCTATTGAAGATCTCATTTCTCGTACTGAAGATCAAGATTTTGAAGAATCTCCTCCAAAGCGAGAAAGTAATTTAAGATCTCGGATATCACTGAATTCAAAAAGAGGTACTAGTAAATTAGAAGTGTCGTTCCATTTACCCCATCTGGATTTTGATAAAATTACTGAGAAGAGTCCATTATCTGATGATGTTACACAAATTTCTCAGCTTGATGATATTACATTCACTCAAACTCAAAAGAAATTGGTCTCGGTTGTTACAGAAATCCTTTCGAGTGGTGACACTTTTGAGGATGTTTCTTGGAATGAAGTCACTGAGATTAACTTGGCAGACCATCAATTAGATAGCATTAAAGACCTTAACAAGTTCTTACCAAAATTGAAAACCGTTGTGTTATCCAGAAATGAGATTAAGTATTTGGATGGATTACCAAAAGGTATTCTTAACATCACAATTGCATCGAATAATATTGAGAATATTACTTCATTTTATCAATATCGCGATTTACAAAGATTGGATGTCTCGAATAATAGAATGGTAAACTTGACTAACTTCAACAAGAATATTCACCTTAATTATTTGAATGTTTCCAATAATAAGTTGACTAGCTTGGATGGGATCAATAATCTTGTGAACCTATCTAAACTTGATGTCTCGCAAAATGAACTTAAAGGAGAAATCAACTTTACCAAATGTGAGTTACCTAACTTGCAAGAACTTAACATCTCTGAAAATCAAGTTGGATCCATTGTTGGACTAGAAAATCTTCCGGAATTAAGGGTGTTGAACCTAAACGAGAATGATTTAACTCTCATATCTTGTAATGGAAAACATGAGCATTTGAAGAAGCTACTTTTGAAATTCAATAGCTTATCCAAGCTTAACCTTGAGCCGTTCCCCTACTTACGAGTCCTTAGATTGGACGGTAATAGCTTGGATCTGATTACCGATATCAAAAAATTGAAACATCTCGAACAAATGTCTTGCAAATCTCAAAATAGTCCTACAGTTCTCAAACAAATATTCACCGGGTCAAATGAAGTAAACTTGCTTGATTTATCTGGTAACTCCAATTTCAATTTGTTGAATGCAACCACGGTCGGTAAACAATTGAAAGTTCGACCATTTTTGAACTTGAACTGTTTGGTATTATCAGCCATGAATTTAACAAAGATTCCAGACTCCATGTCAGAGTTATTCCCAAATATAAGGGAACTCAATTTGAATTTTAATAAGCTCAGAAACATTGCCGGGTTATCGAAATTTCAACATTTGAAGAAGCTCTACATGGTCAGTAACAATATCAATAGAACAGAAATAATTGTTACAGGACTAATGGGTGCACGGTCAACACTCAAAGTACTTGACTTGAGACTTAATCCCTGTAACATTGAGCTCTACCCTTACGTTTTCAATCCTCAAGAATTAGATTATGCCAATCTCCAAACCAAGGAAAATATTAGTCCTATTCAATTGGAAACTTTGGATGATATTGAAAGTTTTGCTATCCATTATCAGTCTCTTAGTAAGAGTGTTGATGACTGGACAGAGAGAGATACCAAATTTATTAACAAGTTATCACATGAATCCAATAACAAGGTAAGGCAAAGATTGAATTATGAAACACTTCTCATTAATTTTTTCAGAAGTTTAGTGAGACTTGATGGTGGTCTCATCAGTAAAGAGAAGCGAGCCATGTTCAATCGGAGATTGAGAGAAAATTAGAGTCCCGATTCGAGATTCACGCTAAGAGATATGACTTTAGCGGAAGGTAAGATTAATCGCTTAGCGGTAATCTATGATCAGTTAGCGGGTACCTGATATGGAACAAATTCCGGTTTATTGCGCGCACCTATATATATCGATTTCCCCAGATTTGTATGGGTAACCATCACAATGATTTCCACTCGTGTCAGCCTCCAATGGGGCACCAATGCTCCTGAAGAACAAACTAGCACCATTGCCATGACCTCTCGTACCAATCATTTTGTTGATCTCCGTATCCTCAAGCACAAATATCCTTATCAGCCCCAACAACCCGAACCGTTTGTGGAAGACGTGTTTGAGTGGGCCATGTGTGGAATTGAGCACCCCATCCCCAACACTGGCAAAATCCAGTTTGTTTGCTCCATTGACTCTCCTGCCATTGCCAAAGCCATCAAACTGGGCCAACCATTGGTTCCAGGACCTCCAGATATCGGAGATTTCAGCAATATTGAAGGCAGTTTAGATCGCAAAGAAGTGGGTACAATGATCAACCCTGAACTGGGCAAGGAGGAACCCTTCGTTGAGATCTGGAGATCACTCGATCCCGTAAAGCATACACCTGAAGTTGAGGTGAGAGAATCCAACAATGATGACGTTGAATGTGTGGTGTTGGAAGTTGTAGAAAATGACACTTACCATGGCAAACTCATTCGTTTGGGCAACTGGACCCAGGGCCTTGTACACAATAAAAAGAATAACGATTTACACGCAGTGAGAGCATTTAAAGAAGAGTCGGGGTGGAGACAGTTGATTGGGTACGGAAACACTGAGTTTTTTCTGTTAGCAGCGAAAGAGGGTGTTAGCGGAGGCTTGGATTGGAAGAGAGTTGAGTAGCTATCTAGATAGAACGGTTGCTTTAAATAAAAAGGAGTTAGATAGACGAAGTGTTTGGTGTAGTCATAGATAGAAGCATAAAATTGAGCTGGTGTTTATAGCCTGCTGTAATGTAGTGGGTCGTTGGTTTTAGATATAAGAGGTATGGTGACTCACCTCAACTCGTCTAACTCCTAAAGAAAATTAACAGGGAAATAACCGGGAAACACACAATTTGAAGGAGATTGATGGAAGTTTTACCAAAAGTAAATATCCTAGGCTACGGATATAGGCTAGGCCAAGAATCGATTATACTGCTGGAGTATTAAACAAGTAGAATATTTCGAAAATTTGTATTTTGATATCGGGAGCTTTGTTATAATTTTCAAAAAAGAGCCAATTTGTGAGAAAATCCATAAATCTCTGGAAAATTATAAAAGTCCCAATTTTCCAGCTGTGATGGACAAAACTTCACTAAAAGTCTGGAACAAACACAACAACTGAACCTCTAACCACCATAATAAACGATATTGTCTATACACATTTCTGTCTTATATTTCATATACACCAAATACGATACCTACCAATTGTCTCACGACTAGTTACTGCGAAAGCTGATAGGGCTAGAAATGAAAAATGGGTTGAAAATCGACCAAACATGGATGAGACGATTCCTCCACATTAGCGCTATATCTCTAACCATTATTCTTCTCTCTCACCACTCATTGTAGTCCCCGGAGCACCCTCCCTGGCCGCCACTCATTCTCCCTATCTATCGCGCAAGATCGTAAAATTTTATCGACACCAATCACTACCAACCATGTCTGGAGAGAGTTTGTAAGTATAACCCGAGAAAAGACGTTGACCCCAGGGACACCGGGATGGTGCTGATTCATAATCTAGGAACCGAAACTACGTTATCAACAAACCCACGATCTTCACAATCATCATAGCCCACAGTTAGAACTATTAATCTTAACCACACAGTGATGATCAACTCGACCGATAGGCACTACGTAAAGATTTGGAATAGTGTACAACCAATGATGGGGGTGAACGCAATGGTAGAATAGCGTTACGAGAGGACGATTAGAGGATAGGGAGTCAGATGGGACAAGGGAGAAGACTAGGGGTCAAAGATTCAAAGTGGTAGACAGTTCAAGAAGCCAAACCAGAAGTATTCGGTTAGATCTTTGAGTTCTGACTCTAGATACTATCTGGTTCCATTACCATTGGTCTTAACCGAGTTTTGTCATTATTGGCTAATTGGTGATCTTCGCCTAGCCTCATTTTCCATCGTCCCTATCTGACCTCCAATATCAATCTAAACTATACCGATAGGTTACCCCCAAGACTGAGTCTCCGATGAGCTTTTAAGCTTATGAAGTTGTCAAGTCAAGTCTACGAAGCAGTTGAGTCTATGAAGTGGTTAAGTCAATGAACTGGGGCTATAAAGTCACGAAGTCCGTTGTCCCCGTCTGGTTTTTTGAACCCTCCTTACTAACTGTAGATTATTCATCTTGGCTGTCATTGTCAATGCCGTCAACTTGTTCTCCCAAGTGTTCTTCACCATCATGTACTCCGATTTGGAGTGCGATTACATCAACCCAATCGAGTTGTGCAACAAGTTGAACCCTTGGTTCATTCCTGAAGCTGGTTTGCACGGTGTCCTTACCGTGTTGTTCTTGATCAACGGTTACTGGTTCCCCTTCTTGTTGAACGCTCCTTTGTTCGCCTACAACGTCAACAAGTTTTTAAACAAGAATCATTTGTTAGATGCCACCGAGATCTTTAGAACTTTGTCTAAGCACAAGAAAGAATCATTCATCAAGTTGGGTTTCCATTTGTTGATGTTCTTCTTCTACTTGTACAGAATGATCATGGCCTTGGTTGCTGATGACAACTAATCGTACACTGCCATGGTACGTCAATATTTAATTCGAAGAGTATCGTTAATTCTACATGTAATCATTAGTCATTATTGTAATTAATTGGGGATCATTTCATCCACCTGTTGTAATTTATCATTCACGGCTGTTAATTTATTGTACACTCCCAGATTGGGATCAATTATCTTTCGTAATTCCCCAAACTCATGGTTTAAAAATTCACTTAATTTGGGGGTTCCTGATTCAAAGTTTCGTAACTGCTCAAGTTGTTTGTTTATGCTTTTATTCTCTTCAAATTGATTCTTTTTACGGTTATAATTTTGTCTCACTTCGTTTAAATCATTTCCTACCTGATTATGCTTTTTCTTTAGTTCATAGATCTGATTTCTGACTTCATTCTTAGCTTTTTGACATTGAAGAATTTTCTGAGAAATATCATTAATGTTGGCATGGGCATCCATTAATCGATCCAAATGATGATTTAAATGAATCTTAAATGATTCATGAAGAATACCCTCCTTGCCCTCAGACGAGCTGGGTTGGAACTCTTGCACCAAATGCTTTATTACATCCAAAGTATGAATTTTTGTTCTCTTGTCACGGTCCCTATGAGTCGTTAATCTTTCAATATTCACAACGAGGGGTTTTTGAGCCTCTGTTAGTTTCTTCTTGGACAATGGGATGGGAGGAGTGGAAGGTATGGTATTAGATCTTAATCTTCGAGGACTCCTTAAATTACGTTGTCGTTGCCTAACATTGGTGCGTATTCTTTTTATCTTAGAAGCTGGTGACTCTGGTAAGGGAATCTCTCCTGGAGATTCGGGTTCTGGTGAAATTTGAGGTTCATGCTTAATTATAGGTGATTGTGGGGTCTCGAATTTACGTTTAAGTCTTGAAGTTCTCATTCTTTGAGAAACCAACGATTTGGTATACTCAATGCTAGTGTCCGGTCGTATTTCGACAGCTGAAGTTTTGGTCATGGATTGTTTGTTGGATTTGGAGGTTGGATTTTGAATAGTTGTGGATTCTTGGCTCACCTTTCGGGGTCTACCACGATTGGTTTTAACTTTCTTGGGCCGTCCTACTTTTCGAGGGGTTCTTTTCAGCTCTGATTCGGGCACAAACAAGTCTCCCGAGTCATCGGGGTACTCTATGTCATCATGAGTGGCCGGGTTGATTTGATGAGCAGGAGTCAAGTATGGTTCCTCCGAGCTCAGACGATCAAGCTTGTTGCTCTTTGGATCATCCACATCTCTGTTTATCTTTGAATCATTCACTGGTTTGTCTAGCTTAGGTTTCTCATTATTCTCTTGGTGGGTTGTTTCTGCTAGAGGAACCCCTCCAGATGAGATTCTTCCCCTCAAACGAGGAAGGTTCTCTATGTCATCGTGATTGATAAGTGCCGATTGAAGATTCAAGCTGGCCCGTTTGTTCTTGGATACGATCTGGAACTCGCTGGTTCGGACATTTCTCAGTCTTATGTTAGTCTTAGTCTATTATCATCAACAAGTTGTGCCACGAATTTACCTGATCACACCCAGTCCTACCAGAACAGGAAGAGTGAAAGAGGTGACGAGCGGTGACATCAATTACGTACCCTGAGCCTCTGATTCGAGCCTCTTTGCGTAGGTTCCTTTCAGACATGGTGTGTTTTGAAACACGGTCGTGCGAGAAGACGTGACTGGTAAGTTTAGATGATTAGGAAGGTGGGAAAGAGAGATGTAAACTTAGGAAACACTTAGAACTGGTAGCGAATGTATGTCATTCACAATGAAATGATAAATGAATGTGGACTAAGATATCATTTGAAATTTTACTGGACCTAAGAAATCAGTATATTTGTGAAATAACTGAACTACAGATCAGACTGAACTACAGATCAGACTAAAATAGCATTAATCATATGGTCACAACAAGGAAAATCATGTCTTTATGCAAGTGACCTTGTCCCCCTCTCCCCCATATTGTTAAAGGGCTACAGTTTGAAATCAAAAGGTTATATTAATATACTCTACTGACTTATTGTTGGGAGAAGTGTTCCAACAAGATGTTTCTTTCGTCGGAATCAGCACCCCAGTTCTTGACAACAACACAAGAAGCACCAACGACCTTTCTGGCGTTACCTTCTCTGTCTAATTGACAAAGACCAGCCCATTCACCTAACAACTTGGCGTCAGAGACCTTGATCAAAGGAATCTTTTCTTCTGGTTCGTTACATAAAGCTTCAACCAACTTGATGATGGATTCTTCGGTAACAGATTCAACCAAAACACACAATTGAGCTTCTCTTCTGGACAAAGCCTTGGTGGCTTCTCTCAAACCTCTGGCTAAACCATCGTGAACTAAAGAAGTTCTCAAGACGACCTTAAGGGCATCTTCGATGGTGATGGAACCGGTTTCTTGTTGTTCAACGGCAACTTCTTCGATAATTTGTTCTTGTTCAACGTCAGACATTTTTAGTATAGACTTCTTCGACAGGTATCTGCTCAGTGGTGTATAAGTTTTGAAAAACGTTTCCTATAAGCGAGTGAAAATTTCGTCGTTACACAAAGCGCGAGGGCTCCAGCCCTGATGGTTTCAAAAGATGTCACGTGACCATTTTCACGAGTAATATGTGACGGTGGCTGCAAATTACTTATCACTTGTTATCAACTACACTTTGTAAAGCAGATTATTTATTATGTACATATGAATATATGTAACCCAGCGATTTACCTTAAACGTTTATGACTCGCTTAGCGACATATTACAACAATAGCTAGAATTAAAACACCGACCCTCAAAGCAAACAAGCGACTTGGGGTCACAATTCCATTTCATCAGCACCAAATGGTTTGTGCCCATCATCACTATCATCATCATCATCATCATCAATTGCGTTTTCATTATCCAAGCTCATATCGGTATCGTCGTTTACTACGGTTGGTCTAGTGGTTGAACCACCTCCAACAACACCTCCAATGGCACCGGATGAAGGTTTATGAGATTGAGTCGCTTCGTCTTCTTCACCATCTTCATCTTCAAAATCCACATCGAAAAAATCATCGTCTGTACCAGTCACTCTTTGATAAATTAATTTAGCTTCACTGATAATTCCATCATAACTTATTTCTGATGATGGCATATTGGAGAAAATCACATCATTACCAGCATCAGCAAGTTGCTTGGAAATGATGTTTGCATTGTTTTCATCAGGATGGAACACATTGGATAAATCTGGTTTAATATAAGTTTTCTGTACGTACCCCAATTTGCATACAATGTCAAGGGTTTCCTTAGGAACAAAATTTTGTAATGATTCACCTAATTTAAATGAGTTAACCAAAATAGGATTACCTTGAGCATTGACAATAAAGTCAGTATCATCCAACACATCATCAAGATCGGAGGATGAAGTAGATTCTCTTAAAAGAGCCGCTTCCATTTTTTCGTAAGCAGCTTCCAAATCGGATTTAGCTTTATTAAGATCAGGTTCAGTGGAGTGACTGAACCAAATGGATTGGCCATCAGGACAAACACCAGAACCACCATTTTGTATAATCACTTGAACCGTATGTGTGTTATCAGTGGGTAAAGAGTGAGGAGGGAAGACAACCACAGCAGAGGATTCTTGATCCGACATCCATTCTTTACAATCTCTTCTAACCACAGTGATAAGTCTAGTAATATTATAGGACTGTAAGTTTTTGGTGATTTCCGTATAACCCGACAGTAAAAACTTGGGGATTTGTGTAGGAGAAATGATGACTTTTTCATTAATTTTGACCTTGCTCCCGTCATCAAACCTTGCGGTTCGCAGTTGAGGATCATAATCGGTCAAAGTAGTGTTCAATTTATAAGTTGTACCAGCAACTGCAGCACTACGACAGAAACCCTGAGAGATTTCACCAGGACCACCGTATTTGGAAACCATGACAGGGAAATTTCCATAGACATCAAATGAGCCAAGGAATCGTTTGATTTTGGCCAAGGCTTCGGGAGTGTTGGTGTCTTCTTTAATACACAATCCCAAAGAATAGACCAACTCATTGACTTGAGGAGGTTCTAAGTGAAACTTTGTGGATAAAAATTGTTTGATGGGGACCTTTGAGTTTTCGTAGATCAACTGCTTCTTGTCGGGGTCGTTGTTATCTTGAAGAATGAACTTCAAGAATTTCATCAAATATCTCTTAGTTAAAAGACTCAAGGAGTTATCGGTAAAAATATCTTCTTTAGTAGCAGAATTGGTCAGTCTCTTATTGAAGTCATCATTCTCAAATACATGGAAGTTACTAAGACTTTGGAATTCCAAGTACTTGTAAACTCTGGAACTAATTAAAAGCGACAAAAGATCTGATTTACAGAACATAAGTTTGGGGGTCAAGTCAATTCCATAGTCCTTACTGTTAAACTTATTGGTAGTCTTTCCACCAGGAATATAAATTTGAGCGTCCAGAAAGTGTTGAATTCTACCCAGGTTGACTTCCATACACCATTTCTTTAACTGTTCGATAGTTAAGGTAGATGAGGAATCTCCATAATAGCTCTTGTTATCGATATGTAATACCGACAGTCCCTGCCAAGATAAGGCAGCTGCAAGAATACTTTCCACGAGGCCAGTGCCTAGGATCAACACGTCACAATGGTCGAGTTTAAGACTGTGGTCTTGGGGTTTCTCCAAACCCGCCAAATGAGGGATGACAGGAGGAGTGTAGGAGACGGAGGGCCTACGTTCGGCCATCGACTTACGCCGTTCTGCTCTGTTGTTGTAGGGAGGCATTCTCACCAATGAGTTATAGTTCACCAGCACGAGTCAGGTGAAAGAGAAGTAATTTGGACTAGAGTGAGAGGGTAAAACAATGGGAACATGTCCATACACAGGTCAATTACGCGGCTGATCCCGGTAAGGTCGAGGCGGTAGCGATAAAATTTTCTCACTGCGACCGGGCTATTGTTAGCACATTTGAGGTCATTACCGAGCATTAGTGGGAAAAGAAGTGGGGGCGTTCACGGGCCAGGGACCAGACGTTGAGATTTTTGCCCGTTTTTTTTACTGATATCCGTGCCGTAAAATACGGGATCGCCGGCGCGCACATGAGGGACCCATAAAGGATTTACCAAAGAGTCAAACAATGTTGATAAAGTAACCAAACTAGATCGATACCTCTCATAATATACAAGTTCTGTTGAGTGAACTTTGTTTGAGCTTTGGAGGTTTTTAGGGCCATGCTTTAACCATCGCATAATAGAACCCTTAATTAAAGGCGATCGGAGACCCTCGATTATAGCCAGGCTAAGCCAGCAACGGTGTTTACCCGGACGTCACACAGTAAAAGCTTTGCAAGCAGCATTAGCTTTATATTGGGGAATTTTGAAAACTACAACCCCCATTTTCATGTCAAAACAAGACCGGTCCAATAAACGTGGTTATAGCTAGTCGTATTGTAGATTACCCCGTAGTGTAGTTTACCCTAAATAAATAGCGCTTTTAGTTGATCATAATTTGATTAGCCACTATTAAGGTCGAATTTATGATCAATTAACCCTGAACCTTGTTCACTCTTTTAGTTAATCATATCGTACTCTGTCATATTTATTCATTTTTTCTAATCGCTTCTTTATGATTTTAGTCGTAGATTTACCAAAGATTTCACCCAACACCATGAGTGGTCCATTTTTCAAAACTAAGAACCAAAAATACAATAAACACCAGAAAAAAATTGACGTCGTAATCTACCATTCAACTGTGTTGGACTAAATTGGACATTATGGTGATATCTCCTTTCAGTCACTGTACCTAATTATACCTTTACTCCACTATATATTTATGGAACTAAATATGGGTTAATTGATCTACACTACGAAGTATCAGTCTCAGATAGTATAATAGTAACATTTTTTATTGTGTAAATCATTGTATTTCTTTACTTATCAAAGGTAAATCAGGTAACTGTACAAGAATGCTGACTGGAAAGTGCTAACTGGAACAAAGGTTATTGTATACATCGGAAAACTTACCACACACTTCCCTCTCGACTCTTTATCGACACTCATAAACTCTTATCTTCACGCACTTCATAGCTCAGCAGTTTTGCACCCAACTTTTCCTGGAACCCTCCTCTCCTTAAACCTGAAGTAGTAGCATGAGAATCTTTGGTAACGTCCGGTACCCTCTAGCTTGACGTGACGTTTACATTTCATCAGCTAGTTGTCTAAGTTGTTGGAATAACCATTCACTCGTCGTAAAGTTCACCAGCCAGAATCTTATCTCAACAAACTGTACCTTAATCATATCTGTAGTTGCCGGTGACGCTTTCACTAACAATACACCTGCTCAATTACTCTCTAAGCAATGATTTGATCATTGTGGACTTGATGATATCGTGATGATTCAGATTCTGGTGATGTGGGGTAGCACAAGTCCGTAATGAACCACTCAACTTTCAGCCATTTCTTAATGGTGCATTATGAGTCTAACAAAATACATTGATTTGCTTTATAGTTTGACTTCTCGAGTTGTACGTTCGGTATGGTTACAAAAAATTGTTCTAATTATCTTGACTTATTGTGGTAGAACTAAAACTTTCATAGACAATCACTTATACTACACGAGATCTTCCCTAATACTATACAAGTACAATTTGGAAACTCTTTAGATCTCAATACTCGTTCCCATTCGTCATTACACATACATTTTGTGGAAAAGGCATTATGGGATCTTCGGACCATTATCGATTCAACAAGTCTTATACCTACTGTAGTGTTGAGAACACATACCTCTACCGTAATGATAGATAGTCTGCATGAAACACTACCCTTTTTGTTCATGATTATCTTTTGAAAACATCTTGATACATTCTCAAACATCGTTCATATCTTCTCGAATCTGACACTTTTAGTTTTACCCTTTTTGCATTCGGCTCGTCTAGACCCTCACCACATTGTTCCTGAACTCATCCTTCAAAATCAATTGATACAAGATCGCCACCACCTTGAGTTGATCTCTACTAAGTCTACAGTCGCTTAGTGCAATCCAAGCATCCACAATCTTAGCTACTTTTTCCATATAAACAACCCATGACAACCATTGACGACCGCCTCAAGCTGTTAGAGGTCAGTCCCCAGCCCAAATCTGAAACCAAAGGCTCCCTTCTTCTCGCCTGGCAAGTTAGAGACAAACACTGTTTGGTGATAGGCTCAGGGGAAGTTGCCCTCAGCAGGATCCTCCACCTTATCACTGCTCAGGCTATGATTACAGTGGTAGCAGGTTCTCGAGAGGTACATCCCGAAATCGTCAAGTTGAACCAAAACAAGAAGTTGTTCAAGCTCATTACTCGAGACTATCAGTCTGCTGATTTGACTATTTACGAAAACATACACCATTCAGTGGCTGATATCGATCAAATAGGACCGGAAAACTATGCCCAAATCGATCACCAGGTGAAAAACGAAACATTTGCCATTGTATGTTGTTGTATCGATGATTACGAATTGTCTACCAAGATATACTACCAGTGTAAATATTTACGATTACCAGTGAATATTGCCGATAAACCCCCGTTATGTGATTTCTATTTCGGATCTATGTTCAACCAAGAGAACCTTCAAATCATGATATCAACCAACGGAAAATCTCCCAGATTATCCAAACTAATTAAAGATAATATTGCTAAGGAATTCGAAGGTATTGATTTGAACCATGCAGTGGAAAACTTGGGCCTTATTCGGTCTAGACTTCGTGAAACTATTGTCATTGATGATGATTTGGTCAGTATCGATACCAGAATGAACTGGATCAAGACATTGACTGATTTCTTCAGTTTGAAGCAATGGAGTGAGATAAACTTAATTCCTGCTAGCTCAGCCCCTCCTCATGACAACAGGTTCAAATACGTGGACAATATCATCAAGTTTTTTCCCGATTATCCTCCTAGGGATTACGACGAGTTCGTGAAGATCGTGATAAATTGAATGAGCAACACTATGGTCTTCCTTTCACCTACTTAATAGGACAATGTCCGATGTATATATGAATATAACTTGGGTCTAATCATGCCATACTGATTTAGAGTAAGAGTAGATAGCAGTGCAAACCAACTTGTAGTTTTAGTGATGGGTGTTCACTCCAAAGACATCATGGTAAACTACAAAAAGCTGATCTTGGTTGTTAGTGCTTGATACTGGGAACAGTAGCCAATTTATTAAGTTGGGCTATTTGATGTTCTAGTTTGAAGCCAAGTTTTATCATAATAACATTGACTCTATGTTTTTTACTGATTACCTGGTCCTTAGCATCTCAGTACCAAGAGACCATAGCCGAATGGCCATTAAAGCTCCAAATACTTTCATGATTATTGAGAAATTAAATGGTTGCGAAATTAAATCAGAACAATCGTTCTTAAATTCAAGGTATATATCGATTGTTTACTATTTACAATCAGTCACTAAACTAGTCCAACCATTCATTTAGTTCCATTGATTCAAAGATCCTCATGGACAAACAACTTTTTACCTCCTCCACCAACATACTCTCCTACGATATGACCATCACCCTTCAACTGGTATTGGTAACTGACTAAACCCTCCAACCCAACTGGGCCTCTAGCATGAATCTTATTGGTACTGATTCCCACTTCGGTTCCGAACCCGTATCTGAATCCATCAGCAAATCTGGTGGAACAGTTCCAGTATACACCAGCCGAATCAATGGCCTTCAAGTAGTTTTCGGCTGTTTCCTTATTTTCGGTGATGATACAATCGGTATGCTTAGAAGAATGGGTGTTAACGTGGGCAATAGCAGCGCTGGTAGAATCAACATAGGTGACAGAAATATCAAACGACAAGTATTCCTTATCAAAAGAGTCATCCACCACGTCTTTAATAAATTCTTGGTTCAAATCAGACAATTTTGATTTGATTTCTGGAGTCACATGGACTGTGACACCAGCAGCAATAATGTCAGCTATTATCTTGTGGACCTTGGCATCATCAATGGATTTGTTAATCAATAACTGTTCCACGGCATTACACCCAGCAGGATAATTAGTTTTAGAGTCTACCACAATTCTTGAGGCCTTATTAAGATCAAATTCAGTATCCAAATAAATGGAACAGATACCATCAGCATGACCCATGACAGGAATTTTAGTGTTAGACTTAATATTTCTTACAAGCTCATTGGAACCTCTAGGAATTACCAAATCGATATACTGGTCCTGCAGCAAGAGGTCACCCACTTCGTTTCTAGATTGAATCAACTGAATTGCATCGCTGGGAACTGCAGTGTGTTCCTTCAATGTGCTACTAACGATTTCACTCATAACTTTAAATGTCTGATACGATTCTTTTCCACCCTTAAGAATGGCAGAATTACCTGACTTGATGGCCAAGGCAGTGATATTGGCAATGACTTCGGGACGGGACTCGAAAATGATCAATAACACCCCAATAGGAGCAGTTACTCGATAAAGGTTCAAGCCTTCATCCAACTTTTTGGCCAACGTGATTTTACCAACGGGATCGTCCAACTTGGCGACATCCAAGATTCCTTGGAGCATGGAGTCGAACTTTCCGGGGTTGGAAAGGTCCAAACGTTTGATCAACGAAGAAGAAAGCTGGGCATTTTGGGCGTTTTCCATATCGATCTTGTTGGCAGCAAGAATTTCATTTTTGGCGGCTTTAAGACCATCATAGATCTTGGTAAGAGCTTCAGTTCTTTGATCGTTCGAAAGAGTCTTGAGGAGGGAGAAAGCAGAACTGGCAGCTTTGGCAATGGATTCAGCCATTATTGATTAATGAGTGTGAAATGAGTATGAGTCACTTGAAAATGAGAGTAAAAATATCATAGAAATAATGAGAATCAGGGAAATGAAGGGAGAAATAATGAGATCAGGGAAGTGAAGAGAGAAGGCGTAGAGTAGTGAGATTGTGGGTTTATGAGGTTGTGAAATTGCGAGGTTGGGTGTTTAGGGTATATGTAGTGTGATATACTTTAGAATGGTTTTTTGTCCAGCCATACCCATAATTTTGTATAATACTCGTATATTTTATTGTATAAGGTGGATCAGGGATCAAGATATGTTTCGTTTTTTAGTTTTCTTCCTTCATTAGAACAGGTGGTTCTGGATATTTTGAACTATGGGTCACGATAGTTTTATATCCTTACAAGATCATACTATCAACATTACAGGCAGGTGTGAGATCATTAACGGCTAACGGGCGTTGTCGCGATAAGATAGTGAGCACAGATAAGACAACGCCTTTAGAGTAAACCCACACAGCAATACCGAGTTGGTACACAGGCTTCAATTCGAGTGGAGAACGGTTACAAGTAAAAGATCAGGGTCGAGCTAGAATAGACTATTAGAGCTAGAACGTGGAAGATTGGTTAGAAGGCATGGAACATAAGAGGACGAAATTGTAATAATTGCGAAAAAAGACCAATAATTGCAATAACTGAAAACTGGCCAGGGCTTGTCCTTGTGAATTTGTTGGACCAAAACCAGTGATTTCCGGTCATTGAGTTAGCTTACAAGATGTAGTAAAGAACTCAAAATATTAAAAACGGTTGCAAACATATTGCAGCCCTTAAAGACTTAGTGAGCACTAACTCCATGAAACTGAAACTGGGTGTATTGTACGCCAGAGGCCTCTTCCAGCGCCATATCTCGAATACTGACACAGTAATTGAGCGTCATACTGATGCGTCATAAGGAGAGTTCATGCGGCAAGCTCTCGCTACGTTTAACCTCTCACCTCCGTCCGGTGGTACGGTTTCAGTCACCATCTTATCGTTATTCGACCCGCTCGGAGGCTGCAAAAGGGTTGCAAATGACATATACAAAATGCATTATCAACCACAAGCAGTGACAGACGGAGGTTCATTGGATATTGGTGTCTACGGTTCTAACACTATAAATAACGTGTCATTTCACTAGTCAAACACGGTTTACCACATTCTGTAAATCTCTGGACAGACTCACCAAAAAGATACACCAAGTCACCAAGTCACCAAGTCGTCAAGTCACCAAGTCACCAAGTCACTAAGCCCTAACAAGTCACTGAGCCCACTACGTTCCATCTTCACCAAAATTCTTACCACGTATCAAATCACTTCTACTAAGCTCGCTCTCACTTAGAGATCTCACCAAGGGATCTCCATTACTCACTCACCACACGCTCTAAGCCCCATACTTAGCAGAAGAAGAGCGTATCCTGATTCTTTTGTAGCGGTGATCAATTAAACCTACAGCCGTGACTCACCCAATTGAGTACTTCACTCCCACCAGCACCCACCAACACCCTTTTAGGCCCTGGCGGGATAATCTCTCCTTAACCAAATCCGTTTTTCATGGCCATACTTCAATGTGCCATAACCATATTCGCTGCATAATCACCGTTTCCACCAGCCGAGAATTCAAACCTCTCATTTGTTTAATCGACTCGTGAACACAGCCCTCGTTAGGCTTCGCCTCCATCCGCACGACCCTCTGGTAGTGTTTGCCCACGTGATCAACACCATCCAAAAATAACACGATACAACTACCACCATGTCCTATAACCATACCGGGCCCCACGGCTCCGGGCTGGCTAGCAACAACCCGTTCCTTGGATCGGGTGACCTCATAGATCTTGAATTGGACGATCACCCGCCCTCCAAAGCCTCCGTTCCACCGAATCAATCCGCCCCCATCTCTCAATCTTCAAATCACACCACATCCTTTGGTACCTCGTTCCCAGATGATTCGGACAATCCCTACAGCCACTACAGCGGGCAGCAGACGTATTCAAACTCCAAGTACGATCCGTTTGATGACAATTTCGTGTTGTCGGACGAAGAATACGAACATGAAACTTCAGGCACAGGCACCAACTCTAGTGCTAGACAGGTCCCTTTACTCAACACTGCCAACCCTCCCAAGGCAAAAACCAGCTTTTTCAACAATGGAAACAATTCCGAGTACATTGGAATGGCTGATGCCCCAGCCATCGAAAAGGAATCAGATTTTGATATCCGTAAAATATACAACAGCTTCAAGGCCAAGTTGCCGTTCAGCTCCCACAACCCCAGCAATATCCCCGAGCATGATACGCGTGGACCCAGACAGATCTTTGTCATGAATCAAACTGCCAATGCCGCATTCGGTTACTTTGGTAATTACATCTCCACCACAAAATATAACTTTGCCACCTTCATACCTAAGTTTTTCTTTGAGCAGTTCAGTAAGTACGCCAACTTGTTTTTTCTTTTCACCTCCATCATTCAACAGGTGCCTCATGTTTCTCCCACTAATAGATATACTACCATTGGTACCTTGACGGTGGTGTTATTGGTTTCTGCCATCAAGGAGATTCTGGAAGATATAAAAAGAGCTAATGCCGATAAAGAATTGAACAGAACTAAAGTGTTGGTGTTGGATCCCAATACTGGCCAATTTGTCTTAAAAAAATGGATCCAAGTCCATGTTGGTGATGTGGTAAGAGTTAACAATGAAGAACCCTTCCCGGCTGATATATTACTTTTGAGCTCTTCAGAACCAGAAGGGTTATGCTACATAGAAACTGCCAACTTGGATGGTGAAACTAATTTGAAAATCAAACAAGCTTCAGTGGAAACAAGTCATTTGGTCGACCCTAGAGATGTTTTACGTGAATTATCGAAAGCTGAAATTGTTTCTGAACAACCAAACTCCTCATTGTATACTTATGAAGGAAACTTAAAAAATTTCGGACCCCGTGGTCATGAAATCCCTTTATCTCCTGAACAATTATTATTGAGAGGTGCAACATTAAGAAATACCCAGTGGATTCACGGTGTCGTCGTTTTCACGGGTCACGAAACTAAATTGATGCGTAATGCCACTGCCACCCCTATCAAGAAAACTGATGTGGAAAGAATTATCAACTTACAAATCATTGCATTATTCTCGGTGTTGATTACGTTGTCTCTTGTCTCTTCATTAGGAAACGTGATTAAAATTCAAGTTGATGGTAAGGACTTGGGATATTTATACTTAGAAGGTGTATCTAAGGCTAGATTATTTTTCCAGGACTTGTTAACTTATTGGATTTTATTTTCTAATTTGGTACCTATTTCTTTGTTCGTCACTGTTGAAATTATCAAGTATTATCAAGCGTATATGATTGGGAGTGATCTTGACATGTACGACGAGGAAACAGATACTCCCACTGGTGTTAGAACTTCATCTTTGGTAGAAGAATTGGGTCAAATTGATTATATCTTTAGTGATAAGACTGGTACTTTGACTAGAAACATTATGGAATTTAAAAGTTGTTCTATTGGTGGAAGGTGTTATATCGAAGAAATCCCAGAAGATGGTCATGCTCAAATTGTCGATGGAATTGAAATTGGATTCCACACCTTTGATGATATGCGTGCGGATTTAGCTAATACTTCTCTGCAACAATCAGCTATTATCAACGAATTCTTCACCTTATTGAGTACTTGTCATACTGTCATTCCTGAAGTTAATGAAATCACTGGTGCTATCAAATATCAAGCAGCTTCTCCCGATGAAGGAGCCTTGGTAGATGGTGCTGCTGAATTGGGCTATAAATTCATTATTCGTAAACCAAAGAGTGTTACCATTGAAAATGTCTTATCTCAAGAAAAATCAGAATACGAATTATTGAATATTTGTGAATTTAATTCCACCAGAAAGAGAATGTCTGCTATTTTCAGATGTCCTGATGGAATTATTAGATTGTTTTGTAAAGGTGCCGACACTGTGATTTTGGAACGGTTATCCCAAGACGAACCACAACCTTTTGTGGATTCTACTTTACGTCATTTAGAAGAATTTGCAGCCACTGGTTTAAGAACTTTGTGTATTGCTTCAAGAATTATTTCAGATGATGAATACAATAATTGGTCTCAAAGATATTATCATGCTTCTACCTCCTTGGAAAACAGAAGTGATAAATTGGATGAAGTAGCGGAAGAAATTGAAAAAGGGTTGTTCCTTCTTGGAGCCACTGCCATTGAAGATAAATTACAGGATGGGGTTCCAGAAACTATTCATACGTTACAAACAGCCGGTATCAAGATTTGGGTTTTAACTGGTGATAGACAAGAAACTGCCATCAATATTGGTATGTCTTGTAAATTATTAAGTGAAGATATGAATTTGTTGATCATTAATGAAGAAACTAAAGCAGACACTCGTCTTAATCTCGAGGAAAAACTATCAGCCATTCAAGAACATCAATTTGATGGAGATGATGAATCATTGGAAAGCTCGTTGGCCTTAATCATTGATGGTCATTCGTTATCTTTTGCTTTAGAACCAGATTTAGAGGATTTGTTCATTCAATTGGGTGCCAGATGTAAAGCTGTTGTTTGTTGTCGTGTATCTCCATTACAAAAAGCATTGGTGGTAAAGATGGTCAAGAGAAAGAAGAAGGGTTCCTTGTTGTTAGCTATTGGTGATGGTGCTAATGATGTTTCTATGATTCAAGCTGCTCATGTCGGTGTTGGTATTAGTGGTCAAGAAGGTATGCAAGCGGCTAGAAGTGCGGATGTTTCTATTGGACAATTCAAGTACTTAAAGAAGCTTTTGTTGGTTCATGGAGCATGGTCATATCAACGTATCTCTAATGCTATATTGTATTCATTTTACAAAAATATCACTTTATACATGACACAATTTTGGTTTGTTTTCGTCAATTGTTTTTCAGGTCAATCAATTGCAGAATCATGGACTTTAACATTCTATAATGTTTTGTTCACCGTGCTTCCTCCCTTCGTTATGGGTGTGTTTGATCAATTTGTGAGTGCTAGATTATTGGATCGTTATCCTCAATTGTATCAATTGGGACAACAAAAGAAGTTTTTTAACGTCAGAATTTTCTGGGCATGGATTGTTAATGGGTTCTACCATTCAGGTATAATCTTCATCTGTTCACTTTTTGTTTATCGTTATATGGATGTCACTTCAAATGGTGAATTAACCAATAACTGGGCTTGGGGTACGGCTGTGTATACCACCTGTACTTTAACTGCGTTGGGTAAGGCAGCATTGGTTGTGACCATGTGGACCAAGTTCACCTTGATCGCCATTCCCGGATCATTTTTATTGTGGTTATGTTGGTTCCCAGCATACGCCACGATCTCACCACTTATAAATGTTTCTCAAGAGTATAAGGGTGTATTACAAGTAACTTACCCCAGTTTAGCATTCTGGACCATGGTTTTTGGGGTATCCACCCTTTGTTTAATCCGTGATTTTGCCTGGAAATATTTCAAAAGACGGTACAGTCCTGAAAGTTATCACTATGTTCAGGAAATTCAAAAATACAATATCCAAGATCATAGACCAAGAATGGAGTTATTTCAAAGAGCCATCAGAAAAGTCAGACAAGTTCAAAGAATCAAGAAGCAAAGAGGATTTGCCTTTTCACAGGTGGAAAACCAAAATCAAGAAAAAATCGTCAGATTATATGATACCACTAAGAAGAGAGGTACTTTTGGTGAAGTGACCCAGCAGTAAGAACTATGGAATTGTCTATAAATGCATTATTTTTTGTAAGTAAAAATCGATATCAATTCAATATGAATTAGAAGAATATGGAAGTAGTAAAATACGGATAATTCACGAATTCAATGAGTAACACCATAAAAACTATAGAAATCGGGTACTGCACGAAACTAGTTCGGAAACACGATGTCTCGTATTGAATCTACGTCTACTACCGTATACAGTTCATACAAATCTAAGCTTTCGAATTAGGGTGCCTGCTTAAATTAATCCCCACAATTTGTAGGTCTAGTAAAGTATTGCAGTATGGGTTTTAAAGACAAAAGTTGGGTGTTGCAGAATTTTAGGATTGAACATTTGAATGTGGTACCAAGACAGGTGCCTTTGGTGCTCAAAGCCAGGTGAATCGGAGTGCCAAAAATCGAGTAGTGAGTTTTGATAAATTGATGAGAATTCCCAAACTTTATGGTGAGAGAACTTACGAAAAATGATGAGAATTCTCATAAATTATTTGTGAGTAAAATCTCATGGAGAAGGCGTTTTCTAGTCCCATGGAAGAGGATTCTTTCCAATTAACTCAATATAAAACACCTCTACACCACATCACACCATCTCTGTACACACCACCTTCTAATCCCTTATTTAACCCCTACGTTCTCGCTCGCCAAACTTTTCTTGTGGTGATCCAGACAGTTTTTTTAGCGATATTTTGGTAGTCTTTTTGAGTGAGATTTTATCTTTTTTGAATTCTCATCACCATGACAGAACAAAAAACGCCCGAAAAGACGGAAACAGAAGTCAAGAAGGATGTAAAGGAAGCCAAGGCGTCCACAGCCGATTCCAGCGCTTCATCAACATCCAAACTTTCCAACAAAGAACTCAAAGAACTCAAAAAGAAGGAGAAAGCTGCCAAAAGAGCTGCCCAAAAAGAAGCCATTGGTATTTCTCCTGAACAACAAGCTCAGATCGCCCAGCAAAAGATCGACAAGAAAAAGGCTGCCACCAATACCAACCTCAAGAAACAACTTAACCAGACCCTCATCAAAGATAATGGAACCAAGAACAGAGTTCCTAGCTTGTTTAGTCATTTGGAGACCAGAGAACAAAGAAATGCTTCATCGCCTTCAATCTCTCATCTTGTGCATCCCGCTATTCTTTCACTCACATTGAAGTATTCGTCATTTAAGATCGTGGGATCCATTCCTCGGTTGAGATGTATGATGGAGGTATTCAAGCAAGTGATCCAAGACTATCAGACCCCCGCCAACACCACGTTGACCCGGCACTTGACCGGTCACTTGTCTATCCAGATTGAGTACTTGAAAACAGCACGTCCATTATCAATTTCTATGGGAAATGCCATTCGGTGGTTAAAGCAAGAAATCTCACTTATTTCCATCGATACCACCGATGACCAGGCTAAGGACAGCTTGTGTCTGTCCATTGATGACTTCATTCGTGACAAGATTGATTTGAGTGATCAGTTGATCATTAAATACGCCGCCAAACATATCACAAATGGGAGTAACGTCCTCACTTTTGGTCATTCCGAAGTGTTGGAAAACTTGTTCAAATATTGTGTACTTGAACAAGACAAGACCTTCAATTTGATTGTGGTAGACTCCAGACCATTGTTTGAAGGAAAGAAGTTGTTGAACAACTTGGTAAAAACTACCAAAAATGGCGCCAGCATCACCAACGATATTAAGATCACTTACGTTTTGATCAATTCGTTGTCTTCAACCATTTTGAAGGATGTGGACTGTGCATTTTTAGGTGCCCATGCCATGTTATCTAATGGTAGATTATATTCAAGAGTTGGAACTGGTTTAATTGCTATGATGTGTCACACCAGAAATATTCCTGTTTTAACTTGTTGTGAATCCATTAAGTTCTCCGATAAGGTGCAATTGGATTCTGTCACCAATAATGAATTGGCCGATTGTGATGATTTAATCGATGATATCGATTCCAAAAAGCCACCTCAAAAGAAATCGTTTGCCTTGGAACAGTTTATTCAACTGTGTGAAGCTGAAAAGGAGTCTAAGAAGCCTGCTAAGAAGACTGAAACCAAGGAAAAGGAACCTGATAACAAATCGCCTTTACAAAACTGGAGAGATCTTCCTAACTTAAACATCTTGAATGTTATGTACGACTTGACTCCCCCAGAGTATATCAAAAAGGTGGTGACAGAACTCGGTGCATTACCCCCTTCATCGGTTCCGGTGATTTTAAGAGAATACAAAAATACTTAGGCCAAGGGACGCTAATAGAAATTCAAAGGAGACCAGAAGTGATACTCAAATGGTATTGTTACAATTTGATTTTTCGTATTTTATAAATTGGGACTTTATCATAGTATGGAATTCACAATAACTGATTGGGCTACGATCTAAAATTGAAATACTTTGACAGATGAGGATTGACCTACCTATACTGACTATTTGATAGAATTCAGACTCAAACCATTTCCATGATCTAGTCGTTTTAGCAAGATATTGCTCAATGATTGAACTCTGATTGAAACAGAACTTGATGTTTCACATAGTAGAAAAGTCTTATCCAGTACTTAAACTTCGATCTTAACAAGCTGGGGTGAATGTGGAGGTGCACCCATAATAATATAGATAGATTTAATATCAATTAGTAGTATCAACTTCATTGGTAGAGAATCAGTATTGAGTTTTGGCGATATATTGATGGATATAATTGCCACTTCCTAATTAAGAATGCTAAGTGATCGACCTTGAATTTGCCAGTTCATTTTGTAAATACAGGTAACAAGTGTCACTAGACGCCCGTACGACTAGATAACCTTTTTTAATTAATCATTATTACTGAGTTTGTTATAGAGCTATGATTTTGCATTGCTGTTTGCTCATTCTTAATGGTATTAGTTTTGGTTCTGTATTAGCCATTCAATTGGATCGGTCTTATCATCGTAGTATGTTTATTAGCTGATGTTATAGTTCCCGTTTATTTAAGATAACATCTCCCAATTACAATCAATGAAGACAGTGAAAGTGCGTATAGTTTGATATGGCCAAAGTTGGTCAATTTCAATTAGTGCCAATGGCAACAAAACTCCCATAGCCAGTATCTTCCGAACAATCTCTCATTGGCTCACCGCAGGTTCTCTTTAAAGTGACCAACTTTCGGTTAAGTTTAAATCATTTCTGTTGACTCAGTAGGGAACAATTAGAAAATATATCGCTGCTAGAAATTAATACCCACCATTGCCCCTAACAGTATTGGCCATCAAACTGTAGATAGTCGGATGTTTCAAACTGTAAACAATCCCACCAAAGTCCTCTCGTTCCAAATTGGCCAAATTTTGCAATCAAATGGTCGCCACTTTTGCCACCAGTCTCGGTATTTAAGACGGTTTTTCGGTCTCAATATTTATAGCCATACGATAAACACTGTTTCGCCATTGTGGTAATTGAACATCGGAGACAGGTATAGATCCAATAGAGACCCCTATAATCGCACCCATTGTCACCTCCACCTTTTCAGATTTTTCCCGGAGTTTTTATCTGATATTTCGACCCTATTTTTGAAGATTTCGCCATGGACTCCGAACTTTCCCTAATCAACAAAGTTGAGCTCCGAATAGCTCTAGCAGAGTCCGATAGCCAGCTCGAAGCATCACTCAAGCTTTACCTTGCCCCTCTTCTCCTTAAACTCTCCAGCCCCCACGCTGCTGTCCGAAATGCCATTTTTAAAGTGATCCAAAACTTGATTCCTCGTATCACCGCAGCCAGAACCATTCAACTCCCCATAGAACCGTTGTTGGACCAGGTGAAACATCCCAAGCCACCCGCTGCTGGTGGTCTGAACACGCTGGTGATTCTCTACTCGCTCCTCTTTATCTCTCGAGGAATTGACAGGTTGACCCCCGACCAAAAGCGCCAATTGGTGCCTAAAGTGATAGAAAATATCCATACCTACGAGTCCCAGGTGGCAGCACGGCTATTCAATATATTGTGTAAATTACTCGAGGCATGGAAGCCTGAAGATGACACTAGACAGTTTTTGGGGTTTGACAAGTTGCCCCACGATGAAGCTTACTTGAGTAGAGCCATCTCCAAGCTCTTAATGCTTGAAGCCACGGCGTCACCAACGGCTCTACCAGGGTTGAGTGTGAAAGAGGTATCCTTTTTTACGGTGGATGCTGGAATCAATTTCAAGTCCAATCAAGAGATTTACGCATTGAAGTTAGTGGTTTTAGAATTCTTGAAGTCAGGATTCTCCAATGAGTCCTTGGCCATTCCTCTGTTGGTAGCCTCTGCTGATTCCTCTTCTGCAATCAAAGATCCATGGGAAATACGTTTTAAGAAGTTAAACTCCAATTTAGAGGACCATCACTATATTAACCAATTAATAGAATTGTTTGTGGGAACTCCAGAAATTCCTCCCGTGAAACCAGTCCTTCAAGATAAAATTATTCAAATCTTGTCTAAGAGTAAGATCGCTACTTCTAAAGACCAAATCTCTCAGATTGCATCTATTGGATTATCCTCTGAATACGTCAGATTGAAGCAGAGTACAGTCCAATTTATAAAGTGGGTCGGTTTGAACAATACCGAACTCTCGGCTACCTCAGGTCATATCTTACAGGATTTCAATAAATCTATGGCACAAAAACTTAAAGACAATCTCCAGAACGAAGGTTGGCCTCAATTGGATATGTCCCAGGTAAAGAATTACTCTTCCGCAATTAGCCAAAGACTGTTGCACTATGAAGCATTGGGAAATATCCTTAGAGCAAATATAGACTTGGTGAAATCTGACCCAACCTATATTGAGTTTTTGTTCCAATCTTTAGAAGGAGAAATTCCCGAATTGAGATCTACTATTCAGGATGCTTTATCGAATATAACAATTCATTTACCGCAAGTGTATCTTGATGTGAAGCTGAAAATTAAGGAATTGTGTCGGTACTACTTGTCCAAAGATTTGGGTGATAATGATAATTTACACTCTTGTCGGTATGTTGCCATAAAATTCGTCAATGGCACTTTCAATTTTGATGATGCAGAATCGCGATTATTGTGTGTTCTTGGAACTGGAAAAGAAAACAGATCAGATACCATAGAAGAAGCCCTTCGTGGATTACATCCTTACTGGTTCAATAAATTACAATCTGCCAATACACTTGAATTCAAGAGTACAAGTGAATTGTTAGGAGAGAAATCTACAGTGACTTTTCCTCAATTCAGAGCGTTTGTGGATGTTTTTAAGAAAGAAATAGATAGAAGAACCGACGCTGCATCTGACTTCACTAGTTTGTCCAAAGGGATTTTGTTTTCCCTCCAAACTTTGGTGATGCAAGCCATTCAAAACAAAAATACTGTGATTGTTTCCGATAAAGAATGGGAGGTGAGAGTGGAAAAAGCCTTAGAAGTCGATAAGCCTGTGAGAGATTTATTGGTGGAACAGATTGCACACTCATCTGACGAAGATGATACTTTTACAGTGTATTTGGAGATTGTTTTCAACGCATTATACGGACAATACTCAAAAGGTCATATTGCAGCTGATATTACGTATGGCGATACCTTCTCAAAATTAATTTCATTGTCTCCCTCAAAGGTGATTGAACAGGTGATTCCAGTAGCTCCCCGATTATTGGAGCTTACCAACGATCGAATCACCAACGATATCGCATTGCACCAAGTAGCCAGATCTTTTGGTATCATCACCAGTCATCCAGCAAATGATGACACTACGATTAACAATATTTTGGAAGGTCCTGTAGACTCTAGAGGTAAGATCTTGTCACGAGCATATCTTATTTCTAGACTCGTTCTTCGTCAAAGAGTCAATTTAGTTTCTGTGGATTATTTGAAAAAGTTCTGTGAAGTTCTCTTGTCCAAAATTTCTGATTCAAACTACTACGTTGTTGTTCTCGAGAGTATCAACCAGCTCTCGATCTATGGTGCCTTGGGTCCAAATATCAACCTGGAAATGGCTAATTATGTCGAGAAATTTATTGAAGAAATTAAACCAAAGGTCAAGAAATGTGACGAAAAATCAGTTCTTGCGTTATCATCGTTAGCAATGGCCCTAGGCGAAAAGATTTCAACTTTATCTGACGACTCTCTTGATCGTATTGAAGGTCTCACCCTAGTAGAACAATTAATTTATGATACTCATGTTTCTAAACAAGTTGAATATACCTTTACCAGTGGTGAGGCGTTTGTTATGATAACCGCAGGATGGAACTCGACATTACTTGATAGACAATTAGATATTCAAGGAGAAAAGGTTGAATTCGTCGGTGCTAACCTTTCGAGATTACCAGTCATATTGGATTTAGTCTTGAAGTCTTGTGCCAATACCAAACCATCATTGAGGAAGGCTTCATGTATCTGGCTCTTGTCTTTGGTCCAGTATTGTGGACATTTAAATGACGTCAAAGACAGACTTATGGAAGCCCATATTGCATTCATGAAATTCTTAGGAGATAAGGACGAATTGGTACAAGAATCTGCTTCCAGAGGGTTGAGTATTGTTTACGAGAAGGGAGATGTTGAGCTCAAGGAAGTGTTGGTAAAGGGGCTTTTGAAGTCGTTCACTGATACCACATCAGCCACCAAATCAGCTGCTGGATCTGTTGACCATGAAACTGAATTATTTGACGAGAATATGTTCAAGGTAGGTGATAAATCTGTTTCAACCTATAAGGATGTATTGAATTTGGCATCTGATATTGGTGATCCTAGTTTGGTCTATAAATTTATGTCGTTGGCTAAAACATCCACCTTATGGTCATCAAGAAAAGGTATGGCCTTCGGATTAGGATCAATTTTATCCAAATCTTCGTTGGATAATCTTTTAAGTAACGATTCAAAATTATCTTCTAGATTAATTCCCAAACTTTTCAGATATAAATACGATCCTTCCAGTGCTGTTCAACAATCAATGGTGGATATTTGGAACAGTTTGTTTAAGGACTCTTCCAAGACAATCAACGACAATTATGATATAATCCTCACAGAATTGTTGAACGGGATGGGTCTCAAAGAATGGAGAGTTAGACAAGCTAGCACTTCTGGATTATCTGACTTATTGATGTTGGTTCTGGATGAAACATACGAAAAGGATTTGGAAAAAATATGGAATATGTGTTTCAGGGTTATGGATGATATCAAGGAAAGTGTAAGAAAAGAAAGTATCAAATTGAGTAAGGTACTTACTGCTGGATTAATTAGAATGATCGGTTCCAGTAAGAAAAATCTGACAAATATTGAAGAAAGTAGAGCCACTGCCGTTCTTCACAAATTAATACCTTTCCTTCTTGGTCCTAGAGGTCTTTTAAATGATTCTGAAGATGTTAAAAACTTCTCTTTAGAAACCATCCTTAAAGTCTGTGAAACCAAAGGTCCATTCATCAAGCCTTTCATTCCTAAACTATTGGGTAACTTTATCATTTTAATGTCTTCATTAGAACCTGAAGCTATCAATTATATTATTCTAAATGCAGATAAGTATAATCTTAAGCAAAATGATCTTGATAGTCACAGACTTCAAAGTTTGGGAAGATCGCCAATGATGGATGTTATTACTAAATTAATTAATCAAATAGATGAGACCTTGATTGAACAAGTGGTTACTCAATTAGTTTCATCTATTAAATCTTCAGTTGGTCTACCTTCCAAAGTTTGTGGTTCCAAAGTAATTATTGATTTAGTTACCAAGCACTCAGAACTTGTCAAACCATATTGTGAACGATTATTGAAGGTTAGTATTAGTCAGTTGAATGACAAAAATGAGACAATTGTTTCGTCTTACGCAGCATCAGCCGGATACTTGACTAAGGTTGTTTCCATTGATTCTGTAGTCTCATTTGCAGCTCATATCAACAAGCTTTACTTTGAAAGTGAAGATGAAAAGGGAAGGGAAATTGCTGCTGCATCTAGTGAGTTTGTTTCCAAGTATTCTGGTGAAAAATTCGACTTGTTTGCTAGTGCTTTCCTCCCATTAGCTTATATTGGAAAATTCGATGAAAACAAAAAGGTTAGAAAGAGCTTTGAAAGAGAATGGGTCGAGAATACCACTGGAAGTAACTATGGTATCAAGTTATATTTCGATGAAATCATGGGCTTTGTGAAAACCTATTTCCAATCGTCTAGTTTCACTATCAGAAAGATTTTAGCCAAGTCAATCACCAACTTGAGTGAGGCGTTGAAAGAATCAAATTCCATTTCTAAGGAAAGCTCACTCGAATTAATCGAATTATTGATTGAAGCAAATAAAGGGAAGTCATGGGATGGTAAGGAGTTGGTGTTCCAAGCAATAGTTAAATACTCAATTGTTTCCAAAGACTTTTTAAATGAGGAACTTTTGGAGAGGTTGGATAAGGTAGTAATTACTGAGACTAAAAGAAGAAACAAGGAGTATCAAAAGCACACTGTCAAATTGGCAGGTCAGTATGTTCATCACCTTCATAGGGAGGAAGTACTTGAAGTATATCTTGAAGTGATGGAAAAAGTACTTAAAGACAAATATTATAAGGAAGATCTTGGTGATGATGGGGATGTATTTGACTCTGATGATGAAGATGAAAATGAAAATGCCATGGATATAGATTTCAAAGCAAAGATTTCTTCCAAGTTGAATGTTGAATTAGAAGAGAAGAGACTTTTGTTTCTTCAAAACTTAATTGAGAGCTTTTACATTGAGGATGGTCAATTTAGCCACGAGTTTCTTGAAATTATCTTGACGCAAACTCATGAAATATTCTATTCTAAAATCATTGATAACACCTGGAGAACTAAGGTTGCCATTAATGAGAATTTGACCAAATTATTGGAATTGATAAAGTCAAGTGGTGTCAAAGTAAAGTCTAAGGCATTGGATCTTTTGTTCAAGAACTGGTCGCTATTGTCTTCCCAATGCTTGAAAGAAGACAGTATCGAAAGGGTTAAGATACAGTTTATCAGATTTTCGTCATCGTTGGTAGAATTATACAAGAGCATTGGGGATAAGAGATCCGATGAAATTTTGGAGAAGTTGAAAAGTTACAAACAGTCAGAGACTTCTAGTGTTGTGCATACCGAATTGAACAGGGTATTGTGAAGGAAGTTAAACGGATGAATAGTCAAGATCTCGATTTCGAATCTTTGTGACGGGGGGTGATGGATGAAGTGACTAATTATGGTCAGATCATCGTATACTTTCATAGTGCCACCAATAAATAATAGCCAAGTAATATTAGAAAATTTAGCCCGAATGAATGAACAGCAGTGCAATCAATAAACTCCGTCTCTTCCAAAAAGCCCTTGTTGTAGTAGCAGTGGACTTTACTATACAATCAGAAGGAGCCACTACACTGTTTATCAGATAATCAGAGATCTCCTTCAACCCTCGTGAAATTGGCCCCCTTCAATGTCATGACATGAGACGTTCAATTGATGAAACTCGAGGAACGAAACAGAAGGGCAATCTATTCATATAGTCAAAACATGAATAGTGGGCTTGAGAGGATAAAACGATTTCAAAAAGTTTTGCAACAATTCGCAGAATTTGATAAATTTTTGTAAAAAGGCCATGTAATCATTGAAGCAGACAGGGTCAAAAAGCAGAACATCTATGAAAGTAGGGGATGTAATACCTGCTAGGTTTCCAAAAGTACCAATCTTATGTAGAGAGCAACTCAGTGGAAAATACTGTCAACACTCTAAATCAACACCTATCTAGAGGTTGAACAATCCCCCAGTTTACAGATAACACTGCCTTCAAGGAAACCATCAATTTGTTGCTAATATGTTTTGTACTTTCTTTGCCATCGTTTTCTTCTTATTCTATGAATTCTTTATTCATGCTACTAGTGCCTTTCTTTATATTTAGCTCGTTTCAACCGTTGCGTTTTGCAGCCATATCCAAAATCTCGAACATATAATAATCCTCCTAACTGTTGTAAAACTAGTCGCATCAAGGGGCCCACACATTTGGTGGATCAGGTCCCTGTCAATCAATTCATCCAGTCCTTGTTTATGCTATTCTAAAAGAACAGGTCTAATGATCAATAGCGCCCTACTGTGATATGTATCAGAACCGCTCAATTCTTCAAATGTATTCTTTACAAGAAACATAAATTCGTGTCGTTCGTATGAAGTTATCAGATTATAGGTGCTCATCTTGATTGAAGCATTTCCTGAATGTGACTTAGAAAGGCTGGACCTTCAGCAGAACATGCCGAGTTATTCTTCTCCACGTTCGAATTAGTTGTTTTCATAACAAGTTTTATGGTACGTTAACGTGGAGACCGGAATCCAAAAATCTTTCTTTAGACAACCCCGTCTATCCTCAGTCAGGAGTCTCTCCTCCAACCGGAAAGGACGATGACCATTGATCACCAGGCTAACCCATATGAGAACACCACCTTTGGGCTCATAAGTATCCGATTGCATTCCATACAAGGACTCGATTCTACAATTCTTACAGCTAAGTCAGAATATTACCTGTATTATTAGCTATTTATTCGAAAAACTTTTATCCATTAAAAACCACCTCTCAATCTCAAGACCAAATGAAGAGTGGATTCCTTTTGGATGTTGTAATCGGAAAGAGTTCTACCGTCTTCTAATTGCTTACCTGCAAAAATCAATCTTTGTTGGTCTGGTGGAATACCTTCCTTGTCTTGGATCTTGTTCTTAACGATTTCGATACTGTCAGAGGATTCAACTTCGAGAGTGATGGTCTTACCAGTCAAGGTCTTGACGAAGATTTGCATACCACCTCTCAATCTCAAAACCAAGTGAAGAGTGGATTCCTTTTGAATGTTGTAATCAGAAAGAGTTCTACCGTCTTCTAATTGCTTACCGGCGAAAATCAATCTTTGTTGGTCTGGTGGAATACCTTCCTTGTCTTGGATCTTGTTCTTAACGATTTCGATACTGTCAGAGGATTCAACTTCGAGAGTGATGGTCTTACCAGTCAAGGTCTTGACGAAGATTTGCATACCACCTCTCAATCTCAAAACCAAGTGAAGAGTGGATTCCTTTTGAATGTTGTAATCAGAAAGAGTTCTACCGTCTTCTAATTGCTTACCGGCGAAAATCAATCTTTGTTGGTCTGGTGGAATACCTTCCTTGTCTTGGATCTTGTTCTTAACGATTTCGATACTGTCAGAAGATTCAACTTCGAGGGTAATGGTCTTACCGGTCAAGGTCTTAACGAAGATTTGCATTGTTAGATATGATTTATTGTTATTAATGAGTAGCAAAACAGGTGGCAATTCTCGTTATTTATACTGTGTGCAAACGAGATTTCCTAAAGCGGCTAATCACGCCCGCCCCCTATTTTGGGTGGGTGGTTGATAACCGGGCACTGTGTTACACGTGACTGGTGCATAAAAAAGCAACATATGGTGCATGGAATCTGGTCGAAACGCACAAAAGCAATTTCTCCAGGCCGGATATGGTAGCGGTCCCAAGACTGGGGTAAAAAGAAACGCATGTCTCGAGGTTGACTGATAGTTGTTATCTACAAAAATTTCGGAGGAACACCATAAACGATGTGGGTAAAATTGCGAGGAATTGCGACCTCAATTTCTCCATTAAGACAAGGTGATTTACAAGAACATATTTACACATACATGAAGAAGATCATGGTGACTAATTAAGTAACGTTTCAAGTTGCAACCAATATAAAAAATCGCTCAGTCATTGAGGAAGAATTTTCACCAGCGAGGTCACCAATATTTATGGCACCGATGGGTGAGTTGTGACATCAGCAAATATATTTTTCTTGAAAGTAAGCGTGTGAGTCAGAGGGTTAAAATTTTTAATGAGATGCGAAATTGTGCCACCCCTTAAGACGAATCCAGTAAAAACACGTAAAAGTTGCAAAATGTTCAGATCAGTGATTATTTGGGAATGAGTGGTTGAACGTGGCCTATTTGACGTTTGGGGTAGTTTATTTGATCAATTATGTCGAAGTGCGTAAGTTCAAGGTGAAGGAACGGGAAGGGATATTGGGTTGTCAGGAACAGATCACTTTAAAACGTGTGAGGAAAGTTAATGATAAGATGAAGTCAATTGTAGTTGAGTCGTCCTGATTTGTGACTTATCCCAGTTTGTACAAACAAACAGGGTGTACCATCTGCCAGAGCGGTATGATGTTTTTAGAATAATCGAATAAATATATTGGAATGTGAAATGAATGGTAATTTGGAGTAGGTAATAAAAGTGATACGAATGCCATGATCGTCCTCTGTGATGCTCTTAGTGTATGCTCGGTGTGAAATGCAATTTATGACAGCTAGGCTGGGACTTTTTCAGCTAGCTGCTATAATAAATAAGTTGATTTTAAAAAGCAGTTAATTGGTCTTGTTCATTAGCCGGTACCCTCCGGTACTGGCTCTTCTCAAAACGCCAGTCTCTACTTTGGCGCTCTTGAACAGCACCCTTTCTCCCACTCTCTCGTACTTGTAGTTGGAACTCAATTCCAAAACTTCGGTCTCCAAGTCCTGCCCCACAGACGATCTTCTCTTGACTCCTGGTGTGTGCATATCTGACCGTAACTTGTGGATATTGACACGATGTTCTCGGAGCTGGTTGGAATCGGTACAAAGGGTGATTATACGTTGAGCCTTGAACCTTAGCGATTCATGGTACTTGAGAGGAATATGAAGTTCAAGAATAGGGCTCACTAAGGTCTTGAAGTTCCCCTGAATCCACACTACAAACTCGTCCAGACCATTCTGTAAAAGGTAAAGAATCACTGTGACAGTTTTGAGCAAGATAAGCGAGGATTCTTCTGATACCACCTTAGTTGCGGGTACAGTATTGGAACGTTTTATCCCCTTTGAGCTAGACAAGCTGGTGGGATTGGAGTGGGACCGCTTGAGTCGGTTCTGTTTCAGGATTTCCAACCGTTTGGTAAGGGTAATGATAATGGTGGGTAATGCCTTTTGCTGGTATGTGAGGGACGAGAGCTCGATAAGCTCATGGTTATATGGCCCTAAAGGAGAAGCATCTGTAGCGCCTCTGATCTTGGCCTCCGTGGGGTTTGTAATGGACTTGAATGCAGCAAACATCGATAGAGTAAAATGTGGCAAATAACAATATGAAGAAGATCAGCTGATGGCTGATAACGACTTTTTGATAGTGGTTATGGTAATGAAGTTAAGGTATGACGAATTAATCGTTTTTCAACCTGATGGAGTAAAATTCACTATAATCAGAGACACCTAGAGGTGTAGTTATAATTGGCTGCAACGATGCAATAAATAAGTTATCAAATTTTAATGATAACCGATAAGTAAACTTTTTGGTTACTGGAATGACAAAGGCTTATATGAGGATTAAATGGACATCTGGGGTAATGCAGGTGTGTCAGATCTTATAAGTGATCAGCCAGCATCAGCTGGTTGGCGGTAGCTCCGGAAGCATTTTTACGCACCAACGCGGACGGGCGACACGGAAGAACAAAGCAAAAAGAGCGAGATAGTGAAGAGCGAAATAATGAAAGAGCGAAATAATGAAAGAGCGAAATAATGAAAGAGCGAAATAATTAAAGAGCGAAAGAATGAAAAGGTTGAAAGAAAGATCGAAAGAAACAAGAAAGAATGAGTGAAACAATGTGATAAAAAAGACAAGAAGAACGATTGAAATGGTATAACCACCATCGATTGGCACGAGTGATTTACCGGTCACTCAGACTTTGGATAAAATTCGCAGCAAGAACAGTTTCGGGTGCAATGCCGTGGGTGTGGGTGATCCGAGTGAAATTGGTTTGCTGAAGCTGAAACGGACCGGAAGTTGTTACTAGCTACAAAGTCAGGTCAGGTCAGGTCAAGTCAGGTCAGGTCAGGTCAAGTTAGAATACGCTATAGTGTCAGAGAAAACGAATTTCCTGAGTAAAATTTCCTGAGTGGTACAAATGGATCAGGTTGTGTTACTGGAATGAATAATTGTAACTAGTAGTGCGATACAATCAGTAGCGATGGGAACAGAGTTTATATTGAGGCGTGTGTGGATGAAATAGCCTTTAGCGAAGGGACTAGGTGCACACAAATGGAATAATGTAGTGTGATATAAGCCTGTGTGCGGTGTGAAATTTGGTGGAACTACTTGGGTCGTACGCAAAAAAGTGCAGAATATACTCTGCTTGGAATTTAATGACTATCCACAGAGATCTGATAGCGATAATACCAAGGCACTGAAATGGACTCAAGCGTCGGTCCGCTTCGGGTACAATTAGAACCGTCAGTCTATCGGTGATAATCTTTAGTTGTCGTAGCGAGTGACATTCTCCACAGTTGAATCGGTCTGGTGCCGATCTCAATTCCTACTGGGGATTGCTGCTCTAGTCCGCGGAGCCCCGACCGCCACAACCTACCGTTTGGTGCTGCGATTTACATGGTATTTATTCTGCGGGATTATTGAGAATTTGGTCCAGCAAACAGAAAATATATAAAAGAAATAGAGAGACTGAAGAACTGAGAGAGAATTAAAAGAGAATTAAAAGAGAATAAAAGAGAACTAAAAGAGAGCCAAGGAAACGAACTAAACCCAGTCCATAAGTAGCCAGACCAAAAGGATCTAAAGAGTCACTTCTCCACATTTAAAGACTCATACTTTCCATATTCCTCAACTCCGTGAGTCCATCTTACAGTCGTGCGATTCCATCCCCCTATTCGCATTCGACAAATCATTGGGAAATTGATCAGAAGACACTAAAAAAAAATTTGAGGGCAGAAAACTCATTCGATTGACACCAATTCGTGCCACCCAATTCTCCTTTGTCAGACACTTCTACTTTGTCAGACAGTGCCACATCCCCATCAGACACAGAGTGCCTCAGCATTAGACCAACAGTGTCAGACAATTAGTGCCAGAAAATAAGTGCCAGACATCGCCTTAAACAGTCAGACACTCAGACACCTCCTTCGAACCCGTTGAATATCAACAGATTCCCCCCTACTTCAGACACATTCCTCTAGTCTACCACACCCACCCCTCCTCATCCTTGTCTTATCCACAAGAAATCCCATCCTTGTGCCACATTTTCCTCGTGCCACATCCTTCTAGCGCCCGCTATCACTTCTTTCCTTCTCCAGACTCCGTCTTTTCTGTCTTATTCAAGTCGTGACTCACCATGTATTGTTAGTCACCTCTTGAGATAGTCCTCCTTCAGACCGATCGCGTTACCGATATGTCCGACCCTTCTCTATCCTTGCCGCCCTCAGAGCCTCTACCGACTCCAGACCCGTGTCCCGAACGGTCCCAGTCGCCACGTCTGGCGTCCCAACGCCTGCGTGACGAAAAGCCATCATTTAATTACGATTTGGACCTTTTCAACCAGTGCAAATCGTACCTCGAAGCAAAAAATCACCATGGTCTTGCCCTCATTGCTCGTCAGAAGGGTATACCTCCCTTTTTAAGATTCAAAATATGGCCTTTGTTGCTCAAGTACCATCCGTTTGTCTTGAACCCATTCATCCAACCCGATAACGACTTGGAAACTGAAGATCCTGACTCAACCGATAATGATACCCCAGGCTCAGATGAACAGCCCAAGTTGTCTAAAACCGAAGACATTAAAGCTCAAATTAGAAAGGATCTTAAGAAATATATTCAAAGACTAAAGTATCTGGCTTCCTTCAATTTATCACCAACAGAACTCAGGATTTTTGACATTTTAGAGGCATCCATCCTTAAATTCTCGCTCAAATGGGGTAAAATCATAAAGTATGACCAATCCTTGACTTGGATTGCCTTAAACCTTGCCGAATGGTTTCCTCCCATCCAAAACACCCCTTGGGTGTTGGTGGGAAGAGATAACACTTCTTTGGATAATTCATTTATTGTCAACTTCTTGGACGATTACTCAAACTACATCGATAACATCCCTGATTTGAAACAGTCTCTAGAAGAAATGATAAAAGATACCACCTTTGTCAACCTCACCTTTCACGATGTTTATGAAAGATTGGTGTTGGTTTTATTGCATTCCCCTGAAGAAAGGAACAGAAATAAAGATTCCAAGTCTTCTCCAGGCTCTTCTAGATCGTCATCTTCAACTTCGAAAATACTAGCTCCTCCAAAGAAATTGAATAAAACTGTATTGCCCATTTCGGGTGGTACTATTGAAGAGAGAGTATCTTTCTTCATTTATTGTTTGAGAAAGGTGTTACCAGAACTTTCCGATTATTTTCATGAAGAGCAAATTTTAAACAAATTTGGTAGTCATGATGATGAATGGTTAATCTGGTGGTTGAATTATTGTGGATCCAAAGTGTGGTCAAAATACGATCGTGGAAGAATTTGGGATTCTCTTCTTGGTTGGAGATTGAAAAACTCCAAGAAGGATATGAATTATTATTTGGAGAAATTACAAATTGATCCTAATGATTTCAGTAACAAGTTTCTTTCTAAATTGGGTCCAGATATTTTTTGGTCATTAAGTGGCCAAGAAGATTCAGGTAGAAATAGATCAATTGTTTCTAGTGACAGTTCCGATAGTGAGGATATTCGAAGAAGAAACTCATTCAAAGACTTAGTTGAAGAACTCAATAATCAATCTTCTACCAACCTGTCAACTAAACCATCTAGAAGAGCTTCCGAAAGTAAACACAACGAAGAGGAAGTAACAGAAGCGAGAACACATAACTCTATCCATGAGGTTACCATTCCCTTTTCACAATTAGATGCCCATGTTGAGCTTATTTTCATTTCTTTGGCATTTTTAAAGTCGAAGGAAAATATTTTAGTGGAGTTGGATCAACACGAAATAAGGCAATATTTATCAAGGTTGCCTACCAAGTCTTACAAGTACAAGCAAAAGAAATATCCTGAAACCAACAGCAAACAATCAGATAGCACGACGCCAACGTCCCTTTCAATTCCTTCTTCCCCTTCGTCTACTTCGCCATCTCCAATAGCCACCGATGCTTTCTCATCTACCACCTCATCCTCACCATTATCTTCACCACTGCAGAATGAAACCAGTGCAGATGATATCATAATTTCCAACGACTCGATGTTTAACCACAAGGTCGATTTTATGGATAATATTATTAATGAGGCAGGGGAATTATGGAGAAAGTGGTTATGGCTGGAAATGATTGAAGATAATTAGTACATGATATATTATGAGTGTTTTTAAATGTAGATTGACTTTGGTATCTGTAGTCAGCTAGAAAAATTAACGAAATGTAAGTCTAAAATGATATGACAATCCCTTGGAACGTTAGTTTTGGATAATTGAACCCAATCGGTTGATGTGATTTTCTAATACCTCATAACTAGTTTTATAGGCGAGTAAAGCTAAATCTTATCGGGTCGTTTACATTGTCAAGCTTACAAAAACACTGGTTGAAATACACTGGAATATTTCTATAAATGAAAATACACTTCATATATCTCCCTCCTTAATTCCTCATAATCTGAGGGATAGTATCTTGTCCCATTACATCTCATAAATCGTTTCCATTTTTTTTAGACACTAATACTCGCTACCAAATAGTCGAGAGTATATGCATTTGGGTTTGGGATGAAGGGAAGATTCCGATGCTTTGAAGGTACATGAATTCGTTTATTTACTTTGCTGTACAAGTACAGAAAATAAAATTAAAGAAACAGAGCAGTTGGTGTGTGTCCGTGGTGGGATGTTGTGGCATTAAAAATAAGGGGGTAACCACCACTTGCTATTATACTTCGGCAACTACTTTTTCTGATACAAGAACCTCGCTAAAATATTTCATTTTACTGGAGCTACTCGATTTTCCTCGCTAACCCTTTAAATTTCCATCGTTTTGTCGCTAAACCCATTGGTAGTTCCACATCTCCCCGCTACAAGTTTAATTTTCGCCCACACCCGTCCTACCCTCGCGGCACTAATTAAATCATCGCGATGAGTACCACTCCAGCAATGGCAGAAATCACCAAAAAGGAGTCCAAAAAGGAGTCCAAGAAAGATAAGAAAGAAAGGAAAGAAAAGAAGAAGGATATAAAGAAAAAGTCCAAAAGTTCCGACAAAAATGACACCGTAGACCCCACACAATCAGACAACGAATCCTCCGATGAGGCACAACCAAAAGAGTCCAGAACCACTCTTGAAGAGATTTCTATTGATCTCCAAGCAGGTGTGCCCCTCTCCAAGAAACAACAACGTTTACTCAAGAAAGGTAAGTTGGATTTGGACAAGTTAGCCAAAAAACATCCTGCCCCCAAACCTGAACCTACTCCAGAAGAAATTGCAGAAGCAGCAGCCAATCCTCCTAAGTCCAACAAGTCCGAGTTTGGAGTGTGGATCGGTAACCTTTCATTCGATACCACCAGGGAGGATTTGATAAGATTTATTGTGGGAAAGACCAGTGACTTTAGTACAGAACCAGAAAACGAAAATGATCCTATCAAGGTGAATGAAAGTGCCATTTCGAGAGTCAACTTACCCAAGAAGGAGAACAAGATCAAGGGGTTCGCGTATGTGGATTTACCTGATATCAAACATGTCAATACTGTAATCGGTTTGAGTGAATCTGTGTTGAATGGAAGAAAATTACTTATCAAGAATGCTAATTCTTTCGAAGGAAGACCTGCTAAGGACGCCAGTGCACCTTTATCCAAAAATCCCCCCTCTCGTATTCTCTTTGTGGGTAATCTCTCGTTTGATACTACTCAAGATAACCTCGAAGAACATTTCAGACATTGTGGAGACATTGTTAGAATTAGAATGGCTACTTTTGAAGATAGCGGTAAATGTAAGGGATTTGCATTTATTGATTTCAAGGACGAGACAGGTCCTACCACTGCCTTAAAGTCCAAATTGGCCAAGAGTTTAATTAACAGACCTTTACGTTTGGAATATGGTGAAGATAGATCCAAGAGAACTCCCAAGAGATTTGAAGGTGCCAGGGACAATGAAGGTGAAGTAGAAAGTGCTCCAAGATCTTTTGATAGAGCACCAGCTGACTTTGAAAGACCTGCTAGATCAGAAAGACCTTCCAATGATTTTGAAAGACCTGCTAGATCCGATAGACCACCCAGATCCGATAAACCAAGACCCAAGAGAACATTCAGAGAAGACGACGGTGCCAACAAGAGACAAAAGTCGTCAGTTGCATTGGCCAATGCCCAAAGAGCAAGTGCAGCCATTGTTCCTTCGACTGGTAAGAAAATCACCTTTGATTGACTCATAGATTGTATTAATAGAAATGTAGCGACAACATAAGTAATTAATTCTTTGCCAATTTCTGTAGGCTCCGGACCGTTTAAGGAATAACTTCAAAAGCTATCGATTTTGCCAGAAGTCACAAATCCAACACAAGTTCAAGCAGCTGTATTTAGTGATGCTGACCAGAATTTGTTCCAACATCTAATTTTTGTCTGTCAATCGCCTGTAGTTTTACCATTAGGACATATTTCAACTTTCTTGTGGTGACATAAGAGATACAGTATAATGCGATTGTCGTATGGCATCGTTGCAAATTGTCATTGAATGACTCCATGACACTTTTCTCTCTACAATACACATCTTGCAAATAATTATATCTGTTATTCATAGCGATATTTCCCTATAATTGGTTATTACCGATATTGGTGACGGGAAATATTGTCTTACTCGAAGATCCGGTATTATAATATCGTACCTTTTCAATCATTTTGCAAGATCACTTCAATTTCAGCTCGCAAGTCAATTAAACTAAAAAAGTATATTTCTTGATAGCTATAAAGCGATTTTTCCTTGTTAAGCCCATATAATCGATTGATTAGATGTCTCATAGCAAGTGTTGAGAGCAACCCCTGGTATTATAAACCAAACAAACCTACAAACTATATAATGTCACTGTCTTGCTTAAATACTCTCGATAAATCTTTTACATCATCTGTGGTCTCCTTATCATAAGAATATTTGTCGCTTTCAGACATTTGTGGTGGATACATGAGGGAACTGCCAAAGTCAATGATAAATACTTCTTTCTCTCTTGAGTATAGAATATTTCTGGTGGCAATATCTCGGTGAGTAATTCCTTCTGTGTGAATTAAGTCCAATTGTTGCTTGCATTTGTTCATGGTTTCCTTATCCTTTGGAAGTTGGGTACTTTCTATGAATCTGAAGACGTTGAACTTTCCTACCATAAACACAAAAGTATCAACAATTGCAATTTCACCTTCTATGCTCGGAACGTAACAGCTGTTGAATTGTGGGATTTTACTGAGCTTTTGATTAATCTCTCTCTCTTTAGTGTACATCTGTTCGCAATTCAATTTTGCAGCCTCTTTTGCACTCAATCTCGGATCAAATGCCCAACTACCTTCTTCTTCGATGTATCTGACACCTTCACCAATATTATAAAACTTCACTACCAAAAAGGTTTCTCCATCAATATCCTGTTCTAACAACTGTTGAATATATTTGGCTTGTACTTTGATCACTTGAGAAAATCCAGGGCTTGTTTTAACTCTTTCCCAGGCTGGCGCCCTAATCTGAAACGGTTCAGAATCTGAATGTTTCTGGCTGGTATCTCCACTTGTAGTAGGTGGTGAGTTGGTACAATCCTGTACACCATAGTCCCCATCGAATCCTCCACTAGGAGGTCGCGATACAGAACCAGTGCTCTTCACACTATGTGAGGTTATCATGTTACCATCAAGATTACGATCATTGGAAAAGTTCGAATTGGGAGGATTTCTTGAAAAGTTTTGATCAAAGTCCTTATAAACTAGGTTCCTGCAATATTTGTCCAACTCCTTATAAACTAGGTTCCTGAAATATTTGTCCAACTCTATCATGTCCTGAACCCTCTGAGCATGTTCAGCATCTTCAAGAATCGACTTTGATAAGTGATGAAAGTAGGACTCCTTCACACTTGGCTGACTGGAATCCCATGAAACAACCTGTACTATCAAAGGAAACGGTCTATCTTTCAGTTCAAATATTTTGAAATCTGATTTAAACCGCTCAATATCAAGCTCTAGTAGAATCGAATAATTTATGTCTGTCAAAATAGCAAAGTTCGTTTTGGCACCAACCATGTATTGTAGTAATTCACGTTTGACAGATTTGTAAACCCCATCATTATGCTTCGTTTCAAAAAACCCCTTTACTGAAGCTATGTCTTCTGGGAAGAACCCGTAACTTTTATATTCAATCACACAATGGAACTTGTCGTTGTAGCCCTCCACCAATGTTTCATCTGGCTTACTCCCATCTTCTAGAGTGATTTTCGATAGCTTGAGCAGCTTATTCAACATTTTACCTAGTGCAGCTACTGTAGGTTCAAGTACCGTTTTATTGAAGGCCACTTGATAATCACTTTCCACGGGTAAACTCCGCAGATAGTCCAACTTGAGGAAATTACTACGATACGCAATGACCATTTGTTTCACCTTCAGTTCACTTGCATTTATTGCTGCTTGTAGTGCATGTTTAACTTCTTCCATTTCAATATGTTTACAAGTACAACCTTGTAGAAACCCAAAAAGCTTCAGACTTTTACTAATATGACCTGATGGAGCTTGATGCTTTACATAAAATGGGACCAACTCAACAGGAGGCATGTTAAGTATGAAAAGCAACAACTTTTTCCACATGGTAGCTAAAGGGTGCCGTGATCTCTGAGGAAAACAAATGTAGACAATTTCAGAAAGCCCCCAATCTTCTGATGGATAGAAGTCAGTTTCTTCGGGAGAAATTCCAAAAACAGCGGTTGCAACATCGTCCAAGGTAGGTTTCTTGGTGTACCATGGTTGGTATAACCTTCGGTAATCCAGACAAGGTTCGTTGTAGCGTTGTAATGTGTCCATGAGACAGTTTTCATATCTGCGGATTCTTCGACTCATTTCCAAATCTCAGAACCGTTTGATGAGGGCGTAAATGACTATTTATACTTCTACCTTATGTTTAGCTGCTGGAGTTGCAACTTTCTAACTTTCCATAGTAGGAAGGCGCGACAGCACAAATTCGATGGCTGCAAATCACATCCAACCTCAACTATGAATTTAGCACAATAAAGATTGGATCTATATTTTAAAAAGAAACCTAATTCAGGCCATTATACTGGCCTTGAAACGAGCAAACAGTCACATTGATTCTTCTAATTGTAAAATTCATACAAAACTGCTATCTCTGATGTGCCCATAAGGATCGTGAGAATCCCGCTAACATAACAGCCAATATTATAGTAGCTTGTGGAAGGCAAAGAGAACAGGCCAATTTCTTTTTGGAAATGAAATTGGAACTATGACATACCCTCATACTATCCGGGTTATAGTATTGACTGTTTATAATATTCAACTGTTCAAATGTTTATCTTTTCAAATGTTTTACTGTCTAACTGTTCAAATGATTAACTGCAAAAGTCTGATCTAGTCTAAGGTAGGAACATCAGTTTCCACGTTCGTTTAGCTGAATCTTGCGCAAAAGCACTCCACTCTCTGATCAATAACCAGTTGAAGCAATAAGGGTCAACTAGGCAATTAGCTCAAGGACTTCAATAAACAAACTAACCAAAGTAACAATGGCTCGTTTGGATCTACAATGTTCTAGCAATGGAAACATCAATAATACAACTATAAAAACTATGAATGGTCATAGACGTAGAAATAAATAGCACTAGGCCTTGAGGTGTTTCTTGGCCAACTCTTCAACCGTTAATTCCAAGTAGTTGGGGTTGTGTTTGTTGGCTTCGTATTCACCATCAGAGACTTCTTCATAAATAGAATGGGTTTCGTATTCAGAAGAGGCTCCAGAAGTGATGTCGTTCTTATGAGCTTCTGGTTGCTTGGCAATACTAACAGCTGGTGCGGTCGTGGTTGCCTTGGCTTTGGCAGGCTTGGCTTCAAGTGATTCTTTGGATGAGGACAGACCACCAGTAAGTTTTCTTCCTAATTTTTTGAATCTGTTAGAAATGGATCTTTTGTCATCAGCTCCATCAACTCCAGAAACTGCACTTCCACCAGCAACACCAGCAGCAGCACCGGTGGCAGCACCACCGGTCTTAGATTCCTTTTCCTTGTTAGATAAGTTGTTCACAGGAGAATTGGCTTCAACATTTTTCTTCACAGGGGATGGATTAAGGACTTTGTCAACAAGACTATCAACTCGTTTAGAAGGAGATTTGGGAGATTCAGGGGTAGCACCTGTAGATTTACCGGAAGGAACAGCGTTGGCAGTTTTGCTTGAAACGGCTCCAGCTCCACTACCTACAGCAGATGCTCCACTACCCACAGCAGATGCTCCAGCAATTCCAGCTCCTCCAATAGCTCCAGCTCCACCTCCAATAACTGCAGCAGTAGCAGTCTTCTTGTGAGAAGCTGCCTTTTCTTTCTTCTTTTGCTCGGCTTCAGCAGCTTCTCTTTCTTTTCTGGCGGCTTCTTCTTTCTTCTTTTGTTCGGCTAAAGCTGCTTCTTTCTCCTTTCTAGCAGCTTCTTCTTCCTTCTTTTGTTTGGCCTCAGCAGCTTCTCTTTCCTTTCTGGCAGCTTCTTCTTGTTTCTTTCTTTCAGCTTCCTTTCTTTCAGCTTCTTCTCTTTCTTTTCTTTCAGCTTCTTCTCTTTCTTTTCTTTCAATTTCTTCTCTTTCCTTTCTTTCAGCTTCTTCCTTTTCTCTTTGTTCTCTTTCAGCTTGTTCTTGAGCTTCGATTCTGGCCCTTTCTTCAGCTTCTTCCTTCTCTAACCTTTCCTTCTCTTCCTTGGCTCTTTGCCTTTCCAATTCTTCTTCGTGCTTTCTGTTTTCATACTCTTGGGTGGCTTGTAATCTCTTACGCTCATTTTCCAAGGCAATTTCTCTAGCAGCAGCTTGCTTTTCTTTTTCCCAATTAGCAAAGTGTTCTTTAGATTGTGCCAATCTCAGAACTCTATTTTCCTTGTCGGTCTTCAAGCTGCCCAAATGAGCAGCATAGGCAGCAACTGAGCCGGCCAAGACTCCGACTTCAGCACCAAGAAGTGCATGCTTCTTACGCTTGGATTCTAATTCTTCCCCGTGTTGGGCAATGCCTTTTTCTAATTCTTCCTTGGTTTGTTGGTTGTTGAAAATAAGTGCTTGCTTCTCAGAATGTTTTTCCTTCAATTCGTTCAACTTCTTTTCTTCTTCAGCCAATTGAGCAGTTAACTCTTCAATTTGAGTGGAAAGTTCCGAATTTTTATTGGTCAAATCCGACTTCTTTTCGTGTAACTCTTCAATTTCTTGTGTGGTTTTTTCCTGATTAGCCTTGGAATCTTCTAATTCTTGCTTCTTGGTAATAACCAATTCATCGTGATTCTTGTGAAGGGTTTCCTTGGCAGTGGCATGAGCTTCAACTGCCTTAAGTTCTCTCTTTTCGAAGTCAGAGTTGGCGGTTTCGATTTCGGCACGAGTAGTCTCTTGGAATTTTTCGGCGGCAGCAATAGCAGCGGATTGTAAGGTTGCAATATCAGTCAATTTTCCTTGAATTTCTCTAGTGAAAATTTCCTTCTTCTTACCGACCTTCTTGGCATATTTTTCATAATCCAGGTTCAACTTAACACTATGAGCGTTAGCCTTGTAGTCAATTTCCTCTTGTCTTTTGATTTGATCTTCCTTTCTGGTTTTTTCAACCTCTTCATTGAGAGTAGCCAAAACTGGTGCAACTCTCTTAGCAGCGATTTCGAGTAATTCTTGTTGACTCATCTTCAACCCTGAACCTAAATAGACCACCTTGTGTGGATCATCGACGTTACGGTCCACTGCATCAACAGCAGAAGCATTAAGCTCGAGGTAACGATTTAACAAGATTGGTTTGTCTTTAAGAGATTGGAGAGTAGCTTCGTGAGAAAGTTCAAGTGGTTGATGCTTGGAGACAGACTCCACGGATTCAAGAGCAGAAACTGCTTCAGCTGGGTCTTCCACTGCTTTTGGTTCATCCTCAGCTTCGGCATCAGCCTCTTCAACAGCGTCGGTCTCAATTTCAGCACCGGCTGCTTCGACAGTTTCAGGTTCTTCTACGGTAGTTTCAACTGCAGCATCTGAATCTGCACCTGCGACTTCGGTGTCAGCTTCAAGTGGTAATTCTTCCTCGGTTTCAACTTCTGTACCCTCAGTTTCAGGCTTAAGTTCTTCATCTGCAGCTTCGAGGGGAACTTCCTCCTCCTCCTTTTCTTCTTCTTCTTCTTCTTCTTCTTCGTCCTTCTTTTCTCCTTCAACTTCTCCCTCTTCTTCTACCTTGGCAGCTTCAACTTTGTCTTCAGCTACCTCGGCTTCTGCTGATGTATTACCCTTCACTTTCTTGCTATCAACAGGAACACCGTCTACCGCCTTCACTGAGGCAGTGGATTTGGTTCTTTGTTCCTTCTCCAAGGTGGGGTGGGTGGCAAAACGCTTGGGCACTTTGACTTGATCAATCCCATTCAGATCTTTGTACTTCTGGATAAGATTGACTTTGTCTTTGGCGGAGGTGTTGGGGGCGTTTCTGAACGGCGACACCCAGGTGGAGCCACTGGTCAATTGCTTCAAGCGGCTGGACCCGTTGGAGGTGCCGGAAGTGGTGGACTTGGTGTCAATTTCGGACATGGGGACCAATTGACGAGGAATAAAGTGATACTTTGGTGGGTGTTTGGAGGGACCATGAAATCGTCACCTATGAGTTCCGACCGTTCCGAGGGTGGCTCGTTGTCCGAGGGGTGGTTCCTTGCTTTTGTTTCCCAAAACGGGTGCGCTCACTTTATGGCTCTGACCACTAATTTGGAAGCTCAATATGGATATTGCCGGGTTTACACGTAATACCCATAAGAAGAAATGATCATGTTATATCGTTCATTTTCTCTGCCCGTTTTGGAACCTTTTGGATGGAAGAATCGTTACATTCTCTTAATTATACCACTCACGTGATGTCTTGATTGGGTCAACCTAATGCGGAAGAAGCTTGCTCGCATGAGCCACGCCATTATAGCCCTATACAAGAAGGCTGAACTTTTGGACACCTGCCCAATTGGGGCAAACTGTGAGGGCTCGGAACATCAGGATAGAAGAATTGAACATATGGTATCGGCTGCCTGAAATGGGCTGTATGCAGGTTTGGACAAGCCAATTAAATGATTACCTCCAATATAAAGACATGTCCAGTGTGACTCACCATTGGCCGTATTAGGAGTGGTATAGAGTATGCCATATGATAGACTATTGTGTGTTGGTACGGTATGTGTGTTTTTTTGTCTAAATTAGGTATAACTAAGTTGTTAACCTCTATTAAGAATACAGATATGTTATAGAAGAGGAGGACAAATGAGACAAGACTCACTCAAATGGACGAGATACCTTTATGGACTTAAGCTAACATTAATAAGGGAGACCTGAAGCAAAAAAAAATTAAAAAAAAAATTAAAAAGGGAGATAGTCTCTTTCAGTGTGAAGACCTCACATTGCATCTAAAAAGTATGGTATATGCATCAGGGTCAACCCAAGGGCAGTACTACTTATCTTGAAGTTTAGTGATGTCAATATGTAACACGGGTAGTTTGGGGCCAATCCCAACAATTAACATTTTACTGGCTGTGGTCGACTCTTATCGGAAAATCCTATATCGAGTTTGCGGAATAAATCTCCCTTGCTTAAAAACCCTCAATTTGCAATTTCTAGTCGGAGTGGCTCAAAGAGGTAACTTGATTGATCGCAGAGTGATGGTGCAGTGATGGTGCCAAATAAAGAAATGTGGTATTTCGTTTTGCACCCCTCAAAACTGTTAAAGTACTGGAGTCGTATCTTTTAACTTTTTTTAATCTTTTTAATATTTATTTTTTAAACTTTGATTTTAGCCCTTTGATCCTTCTCCTTCATCAATGGAATTTTTGATCATATCCTTTACATTGAAACTGGAATATACCTTTGTGTCTGGTTAGTGGAAATATTTCAAGTGTATTATCGGCACGCAAGAAACCCATGAAATTCCAAGAGAATATCAACTCAACTGGCTACAAACACGCAAACGATCAGAGTGAACCAATTGAACTACTTCACAAACCTTCATTAATTTACGACTTGTTAGAATTTTTTAGGAATCATAAGTCTCAAAGTCTCCTAAGGCGAAGGTGATTGTTTGACACAATGATTTTTATCAAATTTTAAGGAATGCAAAATCTGTTTGATAAACTTTTGCAAAATTGATTAGATTGCAGAACTTTTTTTTTTGGTTATACCAGAAAGCCATTTTCAACTTCTTGGAGTAAAATCGACCATCTCTATTAATTTATCTTTGTTTTCGCTATTTTTCTTAGCCATTTTCTATTCTTCAAAATTTTTCCAATTCTCCTAAATTTTTCCTATTCTCCAAAATATTTCCTCTTCTACAAAATATTTCCTATTCTCCAAAATTTTGACGACTTGTTTATCAGATTTGTGTATTCTATGGCTTAACACAACTACTCCGCTAATAAATCTGTTGGAATATTAGGGTGTTTTTGGAGTTTATACAATCCAGTCATACGATTTAATACTGCTAAATCAAAGAAGTGCGTGAAAAAGATCTGGCCTATATGGTTGAATCTGACATGCATCTGATAACGCACATATCATACATCAAGCTAATACGTATCAGCAGAGTTCAATGACACTAGATATTTGTTAAATAGACTTCTAATATTATTAATACTGTTCCAATTCAATTTTGGTATCACTCTAATTTCAACCCTTCAACCCAAGTTTGTGACGCAAATCATGGTCGTGTGCCCGCGAAAGCCAATTTAGACAATTCCCCTAACATCTTTAGACCAACACCTTCAATTTAGTGCAATAGATGCAGATATACATCTACTGTTGCATGAACTAGTGTCCAGATTCGACTACCACCATCATCAGACACTTTTCAAACAGTCACAAATTATCCTCTTCGAGTATCCTTCATCTTTCAACTCTAATATAGTGAAAGAGACTCCACTTTCGTTCATCACCGACGGATCCGACAGAACCCCGAGAATCAGAAACTGACAAGTACCTCAATAAGAAAGAAGAGGCTACAAGCAGAAGAGAGAACAGATACAAGTGACCATTTATTTAATCTCCAAACTGCAGAGTGCCATATTGCACAGAAATCTTTCAAATTGTCATAAAGGTTGAACTTAGTCAGAATTAACTCAGTCCAACAAAAGGTCCTTTTCCTGATCTTTGAATTTGTATACGAAATCTCAGTGTCAAAGATCCAGTGAAAGTCGCCGGATAATTAATTCTGGAGTGTTCTGTTTACGTTAATATAAATTGGCCCACGGATAAACTTACTGGGATACTGTTACGAATCACTTACTGGCTTAAGGATTTATCAAACAAATATCATCACTGGTCCACACTTACTTGATAAAAGACTCAGAATTGGCGAGTAAACGCAGTTCTAATTCCGATAACTTTTCTTCATAATGACCACACTTATTCCCACTGCCAGTGCTTGCTACTCTGTTCAACTTCCCCCCACTGAAAAGGATGACCGACTCAATCTTAATGTAAGGACAGGTTCTGCATCTACACTTTATAATTCGTTTATCTTCACCTTTGGAGGACTTACGATCGGCCTCGAGCTTTATGAATGCACCATTGAAGAGCTCTACCACACATTCACACTGAAGGTACTTCAATCCAATACCAAGTTTAAGCAGTTGTCAAAGTATTTGTCAGGAGAATTGTTCTACTTGACATTGATTGATCGGTTTTGGAGTAGGGTGCAGATATCTGATGATAGTCCCCGTCCTCAACCCCGACTTATGCATGAAATTTGTGCGGTAAACAATTGTGTGTACTTGTTTGGGGGTTTGATAATCCCTCCAGAAATGTCTGCATTAAGTGATCCCGTTTTGGCCATGGCTGCAAATTCTTCCCCCCCTTCCATGAAAAACTTTCTTCAGCCCGCCAACGATCTTTGGGAATTTAACCTCGAAACTGCTCGTTGGACCCTCCTCCATGATGGTTCAGGATATCTCACCAACCCCTCGATACCGGTGCCTCGTTTCTCCCATAAAATTACCACCATTAACAGTCTTACTTGTGTCAATAAGAAGGACCATTTTGGTCTTTTTATAGCTGGGGGTAAGGACATTCATTCACGACCACTTTACGATAACGTCATCTTCGATTTGGTTGATAAAAAGTACGTAGGTGCCCCCATTGAACTTCAAATGGCCCCCAAATCAGGAGGCAAGCCTGTGTCAATTAATTACACGAACAGCATAGTGTTAAGCTTTCCAGAAGAGACTGACCCTTCCTCTCACGACACCGTTGATTTTCGAGGACGTCCTGAGCATGCACCTCCCTCACAACCCCAGGAATCGCTTATTGTGTATACACCCACCCCCAGCAATCAACATGATGAAACACTAGAGAACCCTCTCAAAAGCTTTCGAGTGGGACGGTCCATAAGGAACGGTAAACCGTTACCGATCAGAAAGAAGAAAATCATCCGTTATGGACCTCCAGGAACGGCTGCAAAACACGAACGAAAAGCAGTACAAACTGTCCCTCACAACTTACGCTTTCCTACTGGAGGACTTTTTGGTCAGAACGTGGTTCTCACTGGGTTCTTACCTAACGACTACGATATCTCAATATTCATTTATAACAAACCCACTGGGAAATGGTCGCGTCTTAACATATTTTGTAACCACGACTACGGGTCCCATCGCTTTTGGGGAGGATTTGCATGGCAGTCTCACCATAAAGTGGTATTGCTAGGTAATTTTGTGACTTCGCGAACTACTTCCAGTATACGCTACTTCAATTTGCTTGTCACAGTTAGTTTACCCGTCACTAACATTCTTGCCAGTTCCGAGCTTGCAGGCAGCCACCACCACGCCACAGATGGAAAGAAGTCGTACCATACGACCGAACGTCCTAGTGACGAGTCGGTTACTGATGATAGCACCTGCAGCAGTGTTCTTGTGGAAAAAGTTACTGATGAAGAAGAACTTGATGGAAAATTATCCGAAGAAGTTGAGGTGCCCAAACGAATCCGGACGCAATCAGCAGTTTCGAACGCTACTGATCGAACATCTCCTACCATTAGTTTTAGTGAATATGTGCATTATGCTGCTCCCAAAACCAATTTCACTCGAATTCGGTCGGTTTTCCCTCCTGCAGCCATCACTCTTGGTCGCAATGCCTTTGATCGGTATGGTGACTTGATCTCCGACTTCGAAATGGTATCGTGTACCGGTGAGCGTATCCCGGTGTCGCTTACAGTACTTGTACAACGTTGGGGCCGATATTTCATTCAATTATTGGCTCGAGGTTATGTTCAAGCGGTTGACAAATTTGATTCCGATCAAAATCCAACTGGCACTGCCGTTACCTCGCATACCAATGCTGGTAACAAAATTGATAAACCATGGTCAGTGGGAAGCAATTCAGGTTCCGAAGAAGACCATAAACCCTCTCATAATTCACAAGATTCCCGTTCAAGTGCCAACTCTTCTCAAAACTCTCAACAAGGCTCTGATGGAGGCCCCAAACAGACTTACAGAATTTCATTACCAGTTCCAGCTTCAAAAACCGCACCAAAAGAAGCTCCCCATTTCCGACTTCCATTTCAAGATAAAAAAGACTTTACAGAAGATAAAGCTCCGTTGGGACAGGAGGATAAACGTCGTGATTCAGTGTCCTCTTTTTCCAGTAGCACCTCACTTTTAACGTCTCATCTTCAAGATATTCCTCCCCAATTACCACTTCCGGCTGAGCTGATTCCAGCAGTCCCTGCTACCCCTACATCCTACCGTACGTCCCGTAAGAATTCAGGGGACTATGGTTCCCCTCGGGCATCACTTATTAACACTTTAACGCAGTTGCGTAATATTCCTGCAAGATCTCCCCGAGAATCGCCATTTACATCTCCCCGAGCCTCCATTTCTCATCAAGGAACATCTTTGGAAGCATCTCGCCCTATTCCCGACATGACAGAGCCTATTCCGGTGCTTAAACCAAGCAGGTCCAGTCCTAAAAAAGATGGGTTTGCATTTATCGACAATTTCGAGCCTGACAAAAAACCGGCATTGGCTCCGAAAATCCCCTCGTTCTCCTCCTCAAGTGAACTTGAAAGACCATGCTCTCTCACATCTACGCCTTCAGAAGCCAGTAGAGACAGCAGTGAGGAGTCACCGCAATCTCGAGGATTGTTTGATAATGCCTTGTTAAATTTTGACAATATTGAGGATGGAAAATTCAGGATGGAACCTTCGTTGGTACCTCGTAAATTATACATGCCATGTACTACTAGCACTATTCGTGCCTTCTGTGAGTACCTTTACACGGGTCAAGTGGGAAATAAATGGACTCTTGTGCCTACCACTTTGGATAACCTTGCAATATCTAAGTTTTTTCGGGTACCATTACTTTATGACTTGATCAGTGAAGTGTTGTTCGGAATCATAGGTCGTAAAGAAGCATATATCATCAAGGAAGGCAATAAATTGAAAAAGCGGTACTTTCAAATTTTGGAAAGTTCGGGCACCCCTATAGACCCTACCTTCCAATTTCCTCTTGATGAATACGAAGGGTTCATGGACACCGTGGACGATGGATATTTGGACATTACGTTGTTGAAGAAGTCATCCAATCTTCATAAAATGAGTGTGCACTCGGGGGCAAGCAGAAAGCGCCGTAAATCATCTGAAGTAATCGAAGACGAAGTACTCGAAGACGATCAACATTTGGATCTGGAAATCGATTCTCCGTGGTCCAAAGGGGTTGCTGGAGCACGAGAAGACGAAATAGAATTTAATGAGCCTGGTCCCAATGGTATAGTAGTGGATGAAACTGATGATTCTGATAAAAAAACTACTTCGGAAGAAGATCAAGAGTTTGAGCTTCGATACCTTGATGCTGCCAAGCCGGCGGAAAATTCACAGCATGAGCACGATGATCAAGATCGGCTTGCCACGCTCACGTTGGAACAATTGGTGTCTCCAGATGCTCCTGTTCCTTCAGACACCGTCATTGACTATGTTTACGAGACTGCAGCGTTGGTGGTAGACATGAAACTAATGCTTCGGGCCGCTAATGTTCGTGAAATGAGCCGAATTTTGGCTCAAAGTCGAGATGATATTGAGATTGAAATTTCTAAATTGACACAGAAACTGAGCCTGGAATCCGTCAAGACTGCCCCTAAAGTACCCGAGTCTGATCGTCCTCCCCTTCAGCACATAGCCAGTGATTTATCAATAGCCAGCGAGGTTTCCAGTAACACTAAACCTGAAGTTGGCTCTGTATCGCATCGCACATCTTCTGGATCCGTATTGAAACCTAGCGCTTCCAGTTCTTCACTAGCCACTAGTACTCAGAGTAAGCTGTTCAGGGGCTTTGGGTTCACGCCTTTCAAACAGAGCAAAACAGATCCACGAGTGGGAAATAAAGAGCTTGACAAACGCATTACCAAATTGATTAAGAAAGATGAAAAGCTCAAAATGAAAAACGAAAAGGATCGTCAACATCATCAAAAATTGGAAAAACAACAACAAGAAAAGGCCCAAAAGAAAACCAAACTGGAAACCAAACTTGAAGCCAAACAGAGTACAGCTGAACGTATGGTACCTGAAACTGAAGTCTCTGACAAACCTAGCGATCCTGAAAAAAAGAAGCGCGGATTTCTTCATCGTAACCTGTCCCGAATCAACATCAACCTCCCTGACTCGGCCACGTCGTCGCTTCACTCGGTGGCCGCCATTCCTAAGAAGCACGGACTCTTTGGGTTGGGACGGAGAAATGGTGAGGACGATGAAAAGAAGCCCACAAGTTCTGCTGGAAGTATCACTCTGGACAGCTCCAAGAAAGGAAAGTTCTGGCAGAGAAAGTGATAGGATCAAGAAAAATACCATCAAGATGAATAGGAAATTTTTTTGGTGTTGATAGTAAATATCTGGATAGGTCACATAAAAGTAATTGGATTAATCTCGTTGTGTAAATGTTCAAATTAGCAAAGGAATCATATAACTTGCTTCAACTAATAGTAGGCTTTCTTGGATTAGTTGTCAAGTCTCTTGAACCATTGTTGAAATTATTCACTCAAATCTGGATACTCAACTGGATAATATTTGAGCAAAATTAATCAGTAGATTCTTACATTCTCAAACGCCGTCTTCAACCAACTATTTTCAATCGACCGTGCCTAACCAACTGAGCCGTGACTAGATAAGGTTGAAATGTTACGTGTCAACAGGAGATCTTGTACTGAACTTTAGAGTTGACTGTGATGAGAAGGATGCTACCAAGATTGGCGCCACCAAACCGTTCGATAATGGTGTTGCCATTGAGTTTGTAACTATTCATATATAAACGAGATTAGCCGTCACCGAATTCCTGAAAAGCCCATACTACTATCAGTGTGGTATCTAATATTGGGAGAGTGTGATGGTTGTAAGCGGCTGGCAGTAACATTTTTCGCAATGGTTGCAAATGGGTTGGTATGAAAAGGAAGTTCTGTTGTACCACTGAGGGTTGCCTCTGGGCGATTCAATGCCAAGAGTAGTCATAGGAGGCCATTGTTGGTATTTAATGAGCAGTGCTACGTATAGCCTAGCCTACTGCCTCGTATTAAGAATTTACAAAGGAAATTACTCTCTCACGGGTCATACAGTTCAATCACTCCACAATAACACTCATCAGATTAAAATACTACCGCTTCTGACACCCAAAACTAGCTTACGAGCCATTCGATGGGACGAATATTGTACTCATAATCGTGGTGTGCCATGGATTGAGTCTCTCAGCTCCCTTCTACTATGATGAGTAAAAATGAATACAATTGAGCTAAGGAAGAATACGAGTCTTCTCTGTGTATTGTCAGCACTCTCAACACACAGGAGTCTTGTAATGCTATTACATGTGTATCTGCTTTAAAGGGGCCGTCAATATAGGCATACGAGTAAACAGGCACTTTTACACCCATATATATTCAGTTTGAAGCAAGTTGATGAATACCTTCAGTATCGACCAGTGGATAAAATTCATAGTATAGCCACGGTTGCCTCTTACAAGACTACCCAACTTTTACGATTTATAAAACGAATTATTAGCGAATTGGCATGCCTCAACTATCCATTGGTATTTTCAAGGTGAGATCTGCATTTAGTTTTTGATGTTAAATTTGGGGGTCCAATTCTTAACGTGCCCTTCTCCAAGATCACAATCAAATGTTTATGCTGCCTTTGTCATCAACAACTAACAGTTAGCAATACTTGGGAGGAGGACTCCAATCTTTACAATGCAGTTTAATCCCAGCATCCGTCTCCATAATTCTTACAAGAACTAATCGATGTTTATCACCATGCTACAATCACAAGACGTTCTATGACCATAATTTTGGGCCTCTTGTCTCTGCATACACACACAACACATCTCCACCTCTTCTCACACGTCCAGACTTCAAAAAAATTCACGTTGCAACATTTAACCACTCCTATCTCAGGAAAGTTCATCCTTCGAATTTGTTCCAAAATCATCCAAGATTTTCTAAGCCTACTGCACAATTACCAATTATCAAACTTTCCAAAAATTTTTCCCATTGGCGAGGGGTTTGGACACTGTTCATTATAAAGTTTGAGTTGCTAGGAAATTACTATAATTGTGATTCCTCGAATTGACGTTTTGCCTCGAAAATTCACCATTTCGTAACTTGAAGCTACAACTTGACCTGCACAATGCATGATTAGGCAATAGTGTCTATCATTCTTGGGAGCAAGCGAAGTTTGTGGCACAATTTCCACAGTTAACGTCCATAACCACAGCTGCAAATGAACCACAACTAAAATAGTAACCCCCATCAATTATAATGGTTGCTGTAAATTTAGGGTGGGTTAGTTAATCTGCAACCACCGCAATTTTGTCCGAATTCCGAAAAATATACTAGTTGCTGTTGCTTACATATATGCATGTTGCAAAACCCCACCGCCACACTATGATTTACAGGTTAGTCGGTCTGTACTATATAAGGCCACCAATTCCAGTGGTTTTAATCATCAATTACATTCATAATGGCTACTCCAAATACTGATATTATTACTCTTAACAACGGTGTCAAAATCCCCGCTGTGGGATTGGGAACATGGCAATCCAAAAGTGGTGATGCCAAAAAAGCTGCTCTCGTAGCCCTTAAGAACGGTTACAAGCACATTGACACTGCTGCCATTTACGGTAACGAAGATGAAGTTGGTGAAGCCATCAAGGAATCTGGTGTCAACAGAGACGATATTTTTGTCACCACCAAGTTGTGGAACACCGACCATAAGGACGCTGCTGCTGCTCTTGATAAGTCTTTGAAGAAGTTGCAATTGGACTATGTCGATCTTTACTTGATTCACTGGCCAGTCACCCAAGACCCAAAGACTGAAGAAAAGGTCACTGACTATAGTTTTATTGATGCCTACAAGCAATTGCAAGACATTTACAAGAACACCAAGAAGGTTAGAGCCATTGGTATTTCTAACTTTACCAAGGAACAAGTGGAAGAATTGCTTAAGGACAAGGACGTGGACGTGGTTCCAGCTGTCAACCAGATCGAAGCTCACCCATTGTTGCCACAACCAGAATTGTACGACTACCTTAAGTCCAAGAACATCCACATTGAAGCCTACTCTCCATTAGGTTCCACCGGTGCTCCAGTTGGTAAGAATTCTACCGTTACCAAGATTGCTGAAAAGTACAATGTTGACGCTCCTACCATCTTGGTCTCTTGGGCCGTTAAGAGAAACACTGTTGTTTTGCCAAAGTCTGTGACTGAAAGCAGAATCATCAGTAACTTGAAGACTGTTAAGTTGGATGATGCTGATTTCCAAGCCCTCAATGATATCACTAAGCACGAAAAGCCTACCAGAGTTAACAAGTTCCCATTGCACGATTTCGGTGATGGTCTTTAAAGTGGTTCTTGAAATCCAGGTGATTTAGAACATGTTCCATAGTGACTTCTAGTTAGATAATATAGGAATAAAACTAATGGAATACATTTAGAAATTAGTCTTGACATTCGTAACAAAATTAATCTGAACAATCGTAACAATTGCCTGACTAAAATTAGTTGAAAAGTTTGCAACGACTGGACTGGGATCAACGGTTGAAATTGTAAACTAATTTCGTCTAACAGATCTGCACAATTTGCAATAACTGTAAAACTCTGATTGTGTAACATACTCGATGGGTCGACCTTCTCTATATTCGAATCGAAGCGTGGTTAGATGTAGTTTGTGGGGTTAATTGAGAAATTATATTGTTCCGGGAACAGTTCCCTATTAGGAAATGGTTCCGCATGCACCCCACTCAGACAGGTAGTTGTTCCCAATGATCTTGAGGTAAAAACTAAAATAATCTAACCCAACGATCATCAATGTCGATCAACCAAGAGCTTGTGGCTTATGCCTATGAGAACCTCCAGAATATTCCCAAAGGGACTGAATACGAGAAGATGATCCTGAGCGTGCCCTACAATTGTTTCTCGCCCGAACTTGTTGAAGCCCGAATTCTTGCTCACGAAAGAGCAGATGATTACGGAAAGTTGAGGCTTCGTCAGTTTGAGGGTGTCGAGCAGTATAACAAGGCCCGCTTGGAGCATCTCCGTACCATTTTCGGGAAGGTAGAAGATGATGTTTTCATGGAAGCTCCAATCTTCGTTGATTACGGGTGTAACATCAAGATTGGCAAACACTATTATGGGAATTTCAATGTCACTTTCTTGGACTGTACCATGATCACCTTGGGAGACAACGTGATGGTGGGCCCCAACGTGACGTTTACCACGGCCACCCATCCAACGGATCCGCGTCAAAGATTGGCTGGAGTGGAGTACGCCAAACCCATCACAGTGGGTAACAATGTCTGGTTCTGTGCCGGCGCAGTGGTTTTGCCTGATGTTACCATTGGCGATGGGGCAGTAGTAGGAGCAGGGGCAGTTGTGACGAAGAATGTTCCGGCCAATGCGTTGGTGGTGGGGTGTCCAGCGAGGGTGGTGAAGATCATGACCGAGGGTGACGATAAGTCGAAGGTAGCCCAGGAGGTAGGGGGTGTCTAATTGTGACTAGCCAAACTCATGACCTATGTAAAGTATGAGATTAGTTTTTTTGACACTCAAGGCTGCAATCTGCAAGATTGGTCCTATTCGAAGTTGTACTAGTTTAGAAGAGGGTGTAGATATTATATATGATTAATTTTTTTGACTGGAATAATCAATGTGGCATGGCAATTGAGCCTTCAAGAGGCTCTTCCAGATTCAAGTTTCCTAGAATTTAATATCTCTAATTATAACAGTCAATCCCTAATTGGTTCAATTGACGAAGACTTGTTTCGAAAATTTAACTTCTTCATCTGACTCATAAAACTGATAGCGAGTAGAACTTTCGCTTGTGCCATTTCTTGCTAAACTTCTTAGGATTCTTTGGTTTATTACTCCTATCAGGTATAATAAATGTTTCGTACGGCCCCCTATGACATTTCTTTAACAACACTATGAAGTTTATAGAAATCATCATCGGGTTTTCCAGAGAGTGTGCTACACTATAGCAGTTGCTTTCAATCGGAGTAGCGTGTTATCTGTTTGTACTCGTTTTGGTACTAGCAATTGTAAATATGACATGAGGTATTGGAGTTGTGGAACTCGATCATAGCCGTGCACTCAGGATTTTCAAACACTTGTATTTTCTGATTGAGCCAAGAGTGAAATTCTTAGTTCGAGAAACCAGGTATGTTTAGGATGGTCGTGTCCAACTTTTCCTCCCAATTTCAGTTTCCCTTTCCAGCCATTCGTGGTCCATTTTTGCAGCAAAATTATCTCATCAGTCGAAGATTCATTTGGTACATTGAGACCATATGCCGTATTCCACGAGATATCATGAAATCGGGAAGTAGTTACCACCAAACGACTCCGAGAGACCAAGCATTTGTCCCGTTTAGAAGGAAAAGAGTAAATTTGACTTCGCAGATATTTCAGTGGCTCTTTTGCAGATGAGACTACAACAAATTACAATATGTCAAGGCCTATTTTTGATACACCTACAATACTTCTTGTTGGGTGCGAATATATGCTATAATGAACAATGCTTCACTGTTCGGTCAAAGCCATGTCCTCTTAATTGAAAGTATATATTTTACTCTTTATAAACCCCTTTACCAGTCATTTAATTATAAATATTATCAAAGCTAGCGAAAATTAAAATCAAAAGAAGTGCTGCAAAATCCCTAAATAACCAGGAACCATACCAAATCGTAGTACCAGAAATTGTGTTTTTTACCAGCATAGGTCTGCTCGAAGTGTTTTATACCTGCTCAGAAAGCATCCTCCACTCTCATGTTTAGAGAGCTGAACAAGTCAATTATAAAGATACTGGGTTTAATGTACACTCCGGTTTTCACAACACCTCCCTTGTATCCAAAATGAAAGAATAGTACTCAGCGATTGTATAGCTAAATCTATTGAAAATTCTCGAGCCGGAGCTCAGATCAGCTCCAAGTCCACTAAAATCCGAAGTTTACAATTTCAGAATACTCGTCTAGCAGTATCAAGCTCGGGAACGCATCGAACTTCAAGAATATTCTTTATTTCAAGACTATATGGCGCTGCAATAACTAAATTATACCAAATATGAGCGCAAGTTATCTCCTGTTAATAATCCTGCTCAATTGCTGGAAGAATCATGGAATTTCGGTATCGCTCACTACAATTCATCTCTATTCTAGCTTCATTAAAACAGGCCACTTACATTTTAAGAAAAGAATTATTAAAGAGGTGGTATAGCCTATATGGGAGGTATGATTACTAAAAGTTACCAACTTTACTCTTATCATGATTTCCATACCCACGTTCAACAATTCATTGTGACAAATTTAACTTTACTCAATCAGGTGAAGTTAATAAATCAGAAATTACTTATAACAATATATTCAAATGTAGTTTAAAGGTCCTTTTAGGTTCTCATCAATTGGCTCATTATAACCAACTAGTCTCACATATCCGTCTCTATCGATTTCGATCTACACTCTTTTAGTAAAACATACTTGTGTGTCATAGGTCCAAGTTTAACCGTGGCTCATTATAGATTTTATCAGAATGACATCCGATATTTACCTAGACAATTGAGCACCCGAACTAGTGGTGTGAATTTCCACTTTAAATTGTGGATTTCCCAGTCTGGAATTACCTTCTCCGGTGCAAGTACGCTAGTTAATATCTCGAAGCTACAATTTTTTTAAAGCTATCCTTTTTTGGTGATTTTGAAACTATAGTTGACATTCACATTGTTTCTAAAACTCTATAATTACACTGGTCTGGTAGCTGGGAATTTTCACGTGAGTGCCACGATAGTATCGATTCACCTTGATTAAGTTTGAACAATCGGTATCAAAAATCGCAAACTATAATTATCATTCAACAATAAGCAAAAGCCCTTTTGTCTGTGACAAACAAGCATATAATGGCACACTAGACGAGAATAGAAATGTTTACGTCAAATTCGGGATTCGAGGATCCACAGAACGTTCAGGTCAGTTGTTCTAGAATATTTAAATACGTCAGAAAAGTCACAATTATTCTTTAATGGTTTCTGTAAAATTCCTCACCACTGTTGCATTTGGTATTGTTGCCAACGGGCTTGTCATTAATGACCAGATGGTCAAAAGAGACGATCCTGGGTTTGTCAAGTTGGATTTTAGCGTCACCAGATTTACTCAACCTCTCAACCTCACTCAAGGTTCTACCACCAAAAGAGATGATTCTGCTCAATTGAATCCAACTGGGTCGATCTATAATATTCTGTTGGCTTTTGGATCACTGGCAGAACAAGTGGGTGTTGTTCTTGATACAGGAAGCTCTGATTTATGGGTTCGTAACTCCACCAGTGGAGGTTATGGTTTTGATTCTACTCGTTCTACAACTTTCAATAATACGGGTGCTCCTTTTCAAATCAGTTACGTTAGTAGACAAGTTTTTACTGGGGATTGGGTCACCGATACCGTCGCTGTTCCCGGAGGACCTTCGGTGTCTAAATTTCAATTTGCTGATGTAAACGCTGAAAATCCTCCTGTGGATGGAATTTTAGGAATCGGACCTTTAGCCAATGAAGCCACCAAAAATCAATATCCTAATTTTCCATTCACCCTACAAAATCAAGGAATAACCAAGAAGGCTGCTTATTCAATTTTCTTGGATCCCAACAGCACCGACTCCGGTACCATCATTTTTGGAGGCATTGACCAGGCAAAATACGAAGGATCATTGGTGACTCTCCCTCTTAAAAGTCAACAGGGCCTTCACGTTACTTTGGATAGTGTTACAGGTCCCGATGGCTCCAGCAGAGATGGACCTCTTGATGCCATCCTTGATACTGGTACTACCATCACTTACTTACCAGATAGTTACCTCGTCTTCCTCTCTGCTTCTCTTGATACCTTTTACTTTCCTGGTTGGGGACATTTTGTGTTAAAAACTTGTCAATACCCGGATGATCAGGTTATCAGTTATACTTTTGGAGCAGCCACGATCAAGGTTCCAGTCAACGATTTAATCTTGTATTATTTGGACAAGAATGGAAACCCTACTGACAAGTGTTACTTTGCTATCCAGTCAAACACTCAGACTCAGGGCCAAAATCTCTTTGGAGACAACTTTTTGAGAAGAGCATACCTCGTCGTTGATCTTAATGATAACACTGTTCAGCTTGCCCAATCTAAGCATACCAGTGACTCTCATATAGTTCCCATTAGTTAGAATACCCCTAGGTATATATGAAGCTGTGACTGTTTGTAGATTCAAAATCACTGTAAAATATGTTACGTATAAATTATTGAAGTCATGAAGGTCATTATGACAATGACAGTATTTGGCTATGTCATGTACAACCTACTGTTACATCAGCCACTCCATCCATGTAATCATACCCAATGTTTACTAGCTGATTTGTTAAGACTTATGATGCCATGTTTAAAGGATATACGTCTTAGACCACCCGAACCGTTTCAAACTATATAAACACGCATTTTCGCAGCCATTAATTACAGAACGGAACCCGTCCTCAAGGTGGTGCCTTCAATCAATTTTGGTATAGATTTACTTGGATTTCTTAGCACAACTAGCCACAAACCAACTTCTTGAAAAGATCTAATCTATTGGTTGAATTGAAGCACTCACAAGAAATTATACGATTACTCTTAAAATGATAATCAAAGTAAAACTCATTTTAATTATTTGTTTTCATCTTCAAACGATTGTTTATTGGTAATTTAAAGAAGAACATGTATATGGCTTATCCTGATGCTCCGTATTCATGGGCTAATCATAAAGAAATATTTTATCCTTTCGAAATTTTCTTAAAAGTACTCCCTATCGATATTTCTGTAGTTGATCAGTTACTTTTGGAACTGCCTTGATAAATCCGCTTGCAACTGGACACCAGGCCATTGCATATTCTAATGGTATAATATAACTACTATCGTGTACACTTAACTCATCTGGTTATTATTTCATTTCAATGGAGTCTGTCATTCTTTAGCACCATTATCAGGTTATAAATTCTACATCATACAAATGTCCATCATATCAGTCCCATGAAGGAGCCTGATTATGAAGTTCAATGAGCTTATTACTAACACATGAACCTCACTATAGCCACTGGCTATGAGACTATTCTGATGATCATGGAACAGATCTAAAGAACAGATTATTAAGTAGCTAATTACTTAAGGATAATCACAATCAGTAAAATAGTAAACATGGTTCCCACTATGAGCAATTACAAGGCTTATGGTTTCTAAACTCTCCCTTGACCTTATAGTACATTTTTCAGTTTATGGTTTTTTTCCCTATCCTTTTTTTCCTCAAGCTTGTGGTGCCTCTAGGCTCGTTGTCATGGTGTCAGGATTCTCATGAGACCACCTCTAAACTAGAATACCATACTTATAGAAACATCCACTTTTTCTTTATTGTGAGGCTAAACTGTCATTTGAAAAGAGAAATATTCCCGTAAGATTCATCTTCATGACTGCACTTCAATCCCTCTTCTCATTTAATTACCACCTTTTGATGCCAAAATCTCTCATTTGCATCAAATTACTGCTACAATTCCACACACTCGACAATACCACCAATTACCAAAATAAAAAACCTGGCAGTCCCCACTAATCCCACCAGTAAATTTGCTTCCTCTTTCCAAAAGTTGCCTTCATTGGTCACTCTCAATTTCCACTTCCTCTGGGTTGGTAAATTCACAGTTCGCAGTGGCCTATTTAGTGGTAATTTTCAGCTCGCGGTTTCCTTTCATTCTCATATTTTACCAGCTGTTGTCTGTTAATACCCCAACATCCGCAACATCATAGCCCCCACTATTCCTCCCTTCACTTCCACCGATTAATCGCTTTCTCCAATGTCTGAGTTCATTACTGCCGATAATCCGCCCGCCCAAAGTAGCCACCAACCTCCCTCCACCGCTACCTTCTTTTCCTTTCCAAAGGTCGATCTTTCGTCTACCTTTGCCCCCTTCACCCAGTCCATACCTTCTAATTCGGTCCGTGAACGCCAGTACACTGGAGGTGACACTTTAGACGAACCAGTATGGATGACCCTCAAAAGGGACTTGGTCCAGATCGGAAGGCGGGTTGCATTTGTGGTGTGGCCCATGCAATTGGCATCATTGGCAGCGAAACAACAGCTGAAATTAATCGACTTTGCAGTGTCCTCAGGCATCAGATTGCCCCAGCTGATTGTTGACAATCGAATGGTCCCAGTTAACCCTGAAGATCCCGAAAATGTAGGTCTGGCCCCACCAGATGCTGTTAGAGAAGGTAATTTGGACTGGGACTTGTGGGGCCCACTTATTTTTTCATTGGCATTTGCTGTATCCTTGGGGGTTAGTTCTCAAGGATCTCAGACCAACGAGGTGTTTTCGGGTTCTTTTTCTTTCATTTGGGTATTCTTTGTGGTAATTGGCCTCAACATTCAACTTCTTGGTGGTAGCATCTCATTCATGTCAGCCATCAGTGCTGCAGGATACTCGTTGTTTCCTCTAGTGATCGGTGAATTGATTTGTTCCTTAGTGTTGAAATTCAGATTATATCGTTTGATCTTAATGGCTGTATTGAACGTATGGAGTATCTATTCGGGGATTTTGAGCCTTAAGTGCTCGGGAGTTCTTCCAGGAAGAATTTTGTTGGCCATATATCCCGTGGGATTAATGTACTCAGTATTGAGTTGGTTAGTGGTGATAAACTAGTCCCAACAATGTGCAAAAATTAAGTATTTGAAGCATGGACTATGGAAGATAATACTTGAATTGTCAAACGAGTATTGATCATGCTCTGAGAATCAACCCTCACCGAAATTCAAGGATTAGGTGTGTGGTTCAGCTGAAATGTGAATCTAAATTGATGATAATCGAGCTATCCACCGGTTGGATTGAATGAATCATCAAATCTCAACAGCCGAAATACCATGGCCTTTGAACATAAGAAGCTCTAGCCTAGCATTCCTTTTTAACATTCCTCCAAAATATTATCAAGATCGAGAGCTCTAATCAACACATCGGTGTTTAACTCTTTAAATAAGACTTCAATTGGTGAGTACAGATTCACAATTTATCTTAATCCAGTTCAGATTAAACTCTTTCAAGAGATTCACAACGATGATAAAACAAACAATGACTTTGCGGAGGTCATCAACAATCCAATAGACCCAAATCAAGCTTTACTCAGTTCTATAGTCGGTAGCAGTGTAATTTAATTATGCATATAATAGGCAAGCACTCTACTCTTTAAAAAACAACAGAAACATGGAACATCATATGATAGACTACCAGTGATTCAACTTCGTTCTTAAAAAGGATATATTTATGCAATAAGGATAAAACTTGAATCAAGAGGTAGAAGAGAATTGAAAACAATTAGCAGTTATGAAAGTGACCTCAGGTCGAAGATAAAATAACTTGATAGCAGCGTAATATAAATCAGAACGGTATTGAACTGTAGAAAAAGTTGCAACCATTGGGCCATAAGATATGTTCATTAGATATGGACAATACAAATCCTTTAAATTAGAATACAACTTAGTCTATTCATATGCAATCTATTAAATATGTATATATACCTTGGTGCAATTAGACCAACCCAAAAAATACCGCCAAAACCACTGGTAAAAGTCCCACATTTAACTTTCCAGCTCCATTCTTTTTACCTCCCGCTGAAGTTGAATTGGAGGTCGATCCCGATGAGGAAAAAGTGGAGCTAGAGCTCGAACTGGTACTGGAACTAGTGTCAGTAGAATTAGAGTCAGAACTTGACACAGATGATGCTGCCTTGGATGAACCTTGTTCACTCAAATAATAACTGGTGAGATTAATGTCTCCAAACCCAATTCTCTTTTTTTTGACATCAAAAATGGTATAGAATTTATTTAAGAATGTGACACCAAAAACCCAGTTTTCAGACAGGTCAATACCTTGGATTTTGGAAGCACAATACCCAAGTAAATCCGATGAAGTATAAGGCTGGCCCTGGATATCAACAGTCGAGAGATTGAATTGAACATCGTCCACTCCAAAAACCAAGGTGGCGGTACTATTACAGGGGAACGCAAAATTTCCCAGGTTATCGCTAATTGAGTTGGTGCCAAACATCAAAGAGTGTACGGTTTTGGCGTCCTCGAGTGGTAACACGATTCCAGTTGTTCCCGTGTCAATGATAGTCTTTCTATTATTGTTTGTTGTATTAAATGATTGAAGCTCTGAGGATGCATTTGATACTTGAATATCAGTAATATTAATGAGCCAATAAGACAGGGAGTTTTCTATAATGTTTGTGTAGTGAATATTATCGGAACCAGTGAAGGTTGGCACAAGTTTTTGAGCTTTTGAACCGTATACTATCAATCCCCCATAAGATGAAGGTAAAGAGGCAGTTTCATTATGAGAGTCCACGTAGTTAATTACTGGAGCAGTGGAAGCTGAAACCACATATAAACCGAATTGTTCCTGATTTACCAATCCATCCTCAGTTAATTGAGAAATAAAGTTTGCTCCCAGAGAGTCCAGAGAGGAGGAAATACCCAAAATTCCACTGATATTAAAACCATTAAACATGGCAGGCGAGTTATCGGTCAAGCCAATGGAGAAATTTTGAAGCGAATGAGAGCCCCAACCAAAAGACATTGAATTTTCTTCCAATGAAAATAACAGACCCTTTACAGATTCACCTGTGTACTGTAAATTAAAGGCTGAAGATGTTTTGATGGTTCGAGAATCATTGAACTTAGCCACCGCACTGGAACATCCGTTCTCTTTACACAGTGAGTTGTAAAGCCATGTTAACGGACTTCCCGTGTCAAGCAATAAGGGAAATGTGGTGTTATACTTATACTCGGGATCTGAAACTTGAGCCTGGATGAAATATATGGATTGGGATTCATCTGTATAGAGCAATTGGACATCGTCATCTAACAGAATTCTTGGAGAAGATGAGGAGATGGATCCAGTGCTAAACTGGGACGATTTGGACACTGTGGCGAGCTTGTTTTGAGCACCAAGGTCAGCGACTCGGAAGTCCTTAACCGGGTAGAGTGCTGAGACCAACGGGAGGAAGAAAAGGAGTCTCATTGGAAAATGTGAACCAATGAACGATGGAATTAGTCTATTGGTTTTTCAAGTGTAAGAATGAAAGTCAAAGTGACGGATGCTTCTATAATAATTCAATGCTATCAACGATGATGATCCGGCAAGATGATCAAGTGAAACGAGATAAATAAATAGAACAAGTGTTAAAGAGCACTGTGATGAGGTGTAGTGGTGCTAATCGTAATGGTACCGATGGTTGTAAGGTACCTTTCCGTGAAATAATTGGTTAAATGATCAAATGAAATAACAGCTGTTGACGGTGAGACAAAACAAACAAACAACGTGTGATAATTATAAGGAAGATGCTAAGGAAGGCGATGATGAAGACTATGGAGTTGGTTGTGAGATGTCTCGAGGACTATTCAAGCTTGGTTGTCTAGATGCTGACGACAACAAGGTGTAAAATTGACGATGAATTGAAAACAAATCCTCACTATCAACGGTTCTTGGTCGAAGCTCAAAATTACCAGTTCTAACTTGATGATAGGTAGGCTCCTATTTATGAAGCCAACGCGAAGAGCAACTCTACCAGTAACAATTGGCTCTTAATCTCACTAGTTCGCGTGTTGATGGTTGTATGATACGAGTAACTAATGTCAACATCGCCATGGTTGCAAACCTTTCCCAATCGGGAGAAATCACAAAACACTAACGGGTCTTGTCTGCAAAATAATTACCGGCAAATAGTATGAACCTTATTGGTGTTTGGTCAACGGACCACGTTCAAGTTCTATACTATTATTATGGTACTTTTATGATGCTGGGTCTCTCTCATTTGGTACACACTGGAATTTTCTCTAATTTTTATCGCATTTTGGTGGGCTCTAAACTTTACGAGAGCATCTTTGTCCATTATAACCGTGTCTAAAAACTCCTAAATCTATAAATAACAAGTCAAAAATTGACTACTTCATGTGTGTAATTATAGAAATATATTATTACAAAATTAGACGCCTCCATCTCGACAATTTCACACCTTAAAACACAGAAAACTTCTCTGAGTTCACAATCAACTGGCCGTGCTGTCAAACGTGATTTTAGTTCTGATGTGTATACTGTGAGATACACGCTTCTCCAAGTCGTTTATAACTCATGAGATACATAGCTAATTAGGTTTTAACCTGCCTTAAAAAGTTTCTTAGCTATTGAATTTCACTTCACCTTTCACACTTCCCATCTGTAAAAGACGTAACTTAAGCAAGGTACAATTTCGGTGACCAGCAAGAACACGATATATCTGAACTTCCCAATCAAAATTTAACTTTTTCGAAGCATGCTTTGTTATAAACCTTCTATACATTATTCCATTCGGAGATAACAATTTATCAATCCATGGCTTCATCAACACTAATGGAGTATACTTCAAATATCATTGGTCCTATTCGGTCAAGTAAATCACAATTCTTCCCTCCCGTTAGCCCTCAATATAATAGCCAAGTGAATTGTAGTTTGATCAAAGTTATGAATATATTCAACTCCAAGCTAACGAATGGTACTATAGATCGACAGACGTTGGGTCCTCCTCTAGTTTTTAGGGAAGTCTAAGTGGATCAAAACTTCAAGTTCTGTATTCTGCTTGAAGTATTGAATGCCTAATGGTTCATCACAATCCAGGTCCCGATTGAATCCTAAAATGACAAAAATCTCACTAGTATACCCGTAGTGATCGCCTTTATACTCTTCAGGATTTTGCATCTTATGTTTCCGCTCAATATAGGACAATATGGTGGGACTGCCTTTGAATTGATCCAACAAAACCTCTTCCCAGTTGAACAGCTTAGTAACGAAGCAAGTAAATTTGGCTACCATTATTGAACGATACTTCCTACCCAGAAGTTCAATCTCATACTGTTGACTTTCGCCCAACCAGTTACCAGCAGCATCGTAGGCTGGTAAAGTACCCGTGCAAAGTGCGTTGATAAGTAGCTCCCGTTCGTATTCATCCGTTCGGTGATCTGGAGGATTCCAATTGAAAATTCCACTATCGTATTCACAGTTGCTCATATTCTGTAAGGTTAGTCCAATTCCCTCAAGAATTTTCAAAGTAGAACTAGAGGCAAATTGCTTGCCATTGGTCGTTAGTTCGGTGTGTTCATCGGTGTCTTCACTTTTAGGAGTGCTTTCTTTGATGGATATCTCTTGTGATAGTCTTTCTTGCGTGAGTAAGAATTCACGGTGCATGTATAAACGGGGAAAAGCTTCAAACATTTTGAACGAAGTAAGGGGATCTGCTTGTTCCGATTCTGGAAACCTGACAACATTAAATGTGCAATAGAATCGGTGCGTTTGCATGAAACTTTCTAGGTGGAAATCTTCTCGTATACCTAAAGGAATCTTGTCTAACTTCTCCAACAATGGAAGTCTTTGATCATAAGGTTTGCATTCGAGAGCATATCTAACGAGGTTCATTGCTAAATAGTCGTATATCAATCTCCTTTTGCTCCTGGGATTAATAACCTTGAAAAGAAGCTCATAGAATTCAGGGGTGTCTTCGGGCACCGTTAAGGGAGTGAAAGCAATAAACTCATCCCACTTTTCTTCATCGATGATATGTTTGAGTTCATCAAACTTGTAAGCAGAGGGATATATTCTCGTTTCGTATTGCCGACATTCAGACTGAAGCTTGATAGTTTTGAACACATCCAACCTAGTATTATCTAACATGTCGAAAGTATCATAAATCCTACAACAGTTCGGCCTCTGTTGAGAACTTCGGGAGCTCGATTGTTTCATTATGGCCGTCAAAGGGCTGTTCTCATCATCGGCATCGGACCAGAATATTTTGGTTGAAGATCTGGAAGAACGGGATGTTGAGGGGTTAGTTTCACGAATAGGCATTGGTGTATGAGATCATGAGATTTGGTGAATTTGAGTGAGCTTTTCAACAAGTTCAAGGGTGTCACAGAATGTTGATGATGGTCTGAGAATTCAAGATATTGTTACAATGTTTCTCATCAATATCTACGAAGGAATCTTGCCTCGGCTAATTAGATGCTTGGCTGATTGTACCGCATATTTGATAGTTCCAGCGATAAAAAGACGGTATTAATGTACAGGATGGTACTTATCATGAATACTTGAACAGTTGTTTTGTGTAAATCCTTCTATGTAAGCCAACTCAACCTTTATCAATACAAGGGTCTAGATTGAATTACAAATTATATGATGACTTGCTTATAGTGGAAAAGCTTGAGAAACTGGAGGCGGAAAATTCCCCCCCAAGCAATAAAACACTGGATATACTACCAGGGGTGACTCCCAACACTTGCAAAAATAGTGACCTTGCAAGGAAATTGAAATGCACAAGATACACGGACTGGATCTTTGAATAAGACTATTTTCCGGCCAGTAATATTAAGATCAATTAATAATAGCGAAGTATTGCTATAAGTAATGATTAGAATAAATTGACAGAGCTTTATTGTAAAGATAAAATTGTCATGGAGTCATTCAATGGCACTATGTACATCTGATGGAAATCACCTATTCTAAAGCTTGGGTCTCGTATTGCACCACGCCCTATTGACCTATATTTTAATGATCAGACTGCAGGAAGACAAGAGTTAGATATCGGAACAAGTTTTGGCCATCATCAAAAAAGAGGTGCTTGAACTTGTGCTGAATTGTGATTTTTGGCAAAACCTATAGCTTTTGAAATTACCTTTTTCATCATTTTGAATCCTACAGAGTTTGGCAAAGACTTGATTACTTATGTTGTCATTACATTGCAATCATAAAATTTGACAAATTAATTATGAGTCTTTGGAAGTTGTGGAAGCAACCAGACTGGCGCCGCCCCTCAACCCACCTATTATTTGTCCAACAAATGTCTCTAAAACAACCAAGTTAAACATCGAAATGTTTTACAGATCCAAACATATCGCCTGGGCACAATAAGATGCAATAAACAACAAAAAATGTGAAAGCGATTTGATAGGAGCTTATCTCAACACGATAAGTTAGTTGTGTTTTTCCCTTTGCAAAAAAATATATTATTGTATGCTACTAGGTTATCGAAAGATACTGGCATAAAACTAGTAGGTGAGTAGACCGGTTTTTAAGCAAAAGTATCAATTAGATTTTAAACTATGTAAAGGAAGCAAGACGGTAAAAAAAAACCCAAATTTCTTAAGAATCAAGGGGAATAGCCATTGAGCTAGAAAATGAGCAAACAATTTCTCAAAACTTCAATTATATCTGAGATATAAAGAAAGATACCAACGAAGTCTTTTTTTTAAGCAAAAGTATCGATTGGATGTTTAACTCTATTTATAGCCCGATTCTGGGCACTGATAGCCTCAATATTTGCTTTGCTGGTCTTTCTATTAGGACATTGGGGCCCTTTATGTTCCGCACTAAGACAGACCTTGCAAACTGAGTTTGGACATTGGAACCTGGTATGTTCCTGGGTGTGACAATTATTGCAACATGGGAGATTGGAAATAATTGAAAGGTGATGCTTGCCCTTGCTTTTGCAAGTTTTCCTTGGGGTAGCAGACAGAGTGAGTCCCAAGATCAAATAGAGCTCTACTGCTTCTTGCAGACCTTTACGATTCTTAGTATAATATTCCCTAGAAGTACAGCAGTCCAGAGAATGTTCCACGTAAAGGATTTCAGGCTGCTCTTTCAAAGGGAAATGGTGTGACATTGCATATGCAATATCTTCACAGTCAACCCTTGGAAGTAGGAACTTAGCCGCCACAACTGCATGATGGGCCTTTGGTTTGAATCTCAAGCAGAATTTGTGATCTGCCAGAAGCATTTGGCCGCTTTGATCATAGGCCTGGAATTCGCTGGCATTTAACCGATTGATCCACTTTTCACGATCAAAATCAAATTCCTCGAAATAATAAAGAAACACATGCTCCTTATCAAAGAAGAGGGTTCTGCATTTTGCAACTTCTAATTCGCCATCTCTATCATTGTCAATCATATGGCGATTAGTGTTAGTAGCAGTTATTAATCTTTGAAGTAGATCAATTTCCTTGGAGAGGGAAATCTCAAATTCAAGAGTTTTCTTACGAATCGCTCCTTGCCGAACCTTTACCAAAGGGGTCATCGTATCTTGATCCTCGAGGGAGGAAAGAGTTTCTTGAACCTTTTTCAAAGCAGTTTGCTTTCCTCTCAATTTGGTCATATAAGACTCTCGCATGGAGAGAATATGGTTTGAACAGAAGGCTTCATAGAATTGCATGAAAGAGAATTCTCGGTCGCCTCCTGAAAAACCATCAGATTCAATTATCTCAAATTTAAGACAAAGCTCCACAATAGAACAAGGATTCTTGTATTCATAAAACTTCTTTCTAAACGAGGGTGAAGTCATAGCAAGATTGGACAATTCCATTCTCCGATTTGCCGGAGACAAAGTTTCAAAATGAGTACGCTGATTCATTGCATCATGATACTCTTTCAAAGGGGTAGGGTCGCCTGGAGGGACTTCAATGGAATCTAAAAGGGACTCAAGTTCCTGTGTGAGCAAGGGAACGTTAAGTGGGGTGAACCCCCCAAAGTTGGCCCAGTTTGATTTAAAGCTAGCAATGGTTTCAAAAGAAAGAGCATCTGGGTAAGATTTCTCACTATATTGATTGATCTGATCCTGGATCAAAGCGGCAATTCCCGTGACTGTACCCTTTTCATTAGCAGCACTTGTTTTTGGATTTTGTTGATTTTCAGTAGTGCACGATTCCTCAGAAATGACTGCAAATTGGTTAATGGTGGCTTTTGAAGCATACGTTGTAGGCATGGAGACAGTTCCTGAAGGTTCCTTCCTTGGGAGTTGGAAATTAGCGGTAGCTGTAGAATTGGGGAGACTAGTAATTCTAGCTGAGGTGATAGAGTCGGAAGAGTATTTAGTGAACTTCTTTAGAGGGCGCGAAGGTGATCTTTGCAACTTTGGGAGATTTTTATTCACAACCGTGGTAAAACCATCATTGTCGGGGTCCGGGGTGACTTGCTTGGGTGGAGAATTATCTGGGATCAGTTGCTGAGATATATACTCATCAGTATTCGAAGATTCTTCAGTCATCCTAAAGAAAAGTTGACAAACTTTCCGTCGCAAAATAAAAAATATATAGAAGAGGACCACAGAAAACTCAGCAGGCTTGTAGTACTGCTGTAGCATATAATAACAGACACTTTGAATGTGCCATTTTCATATGATTTTGAGTTCCATGTGGAGTACTGAATGCATGCTCCAGGATAACGTATTCCTAAAGCTTTGAGTCTATTCCATCACTCTATTCCGATGGCTGGAAAATGACTTTTCCAACTATTCAATATGATATTAGAGTCTTTTTGTTCTTTAAACCCTTTACTTACTCGACTTTTTTGACTTTTTCGCTTTATTTTTTTTTATGCATTTTAAATAAATCTGTCAAATTTAAGGATTTCCATATTGTTATTTTAGTGCGTGAGGATCAGTCGTAACCACTTTCCTTCGTTAGACAACAAAGCCTAGGGGCCGCGTTCGATCCCGCACCCGAAACTTTATGATGAATAAAACGGATGTGAACAATCTCTGAGTAGTACCATACGGTGCTACATAGATTACAAACCCTGCCTTCCTACTGATAAGTTTTATTTTAGTATGAACATGGTTTATATTTTTTGACCAAGTGGTTTGGCCAATTCAAAGTAATTCGCTTATCCAATTGTAGTGGAAGACTTTTACTTAATGATCCAATACGAAGAAGATAAATTAGTATCATTTAAAAAAAGGGGCAGTCAATTTTGAAAGATACGTTTTGTTGCGTAGATCTATCTTGTTCTATATTGTTTACAAAAAAGTATTCCTGAATATATTAGTCTACATAGTTAAATATTAATATTCAATTAGTTTGTCTTTTTCCGCCTCTTTTGTCTCTCCATCTTGGCTATTTCTTTAAGATCATCTTCACTAGGCTCGTAGATGTGCCATATAGTATAATGCGGTAAACCAGCCACTCTATAACCCATTTGCTTTGCCATCTTACCAAAGGCCTCTGTTTCAGCATGATTCAAAAATGTAAAGGCAGGGAAATGTACACCTTGACGGAAGATTTGGGCACGAGCTAAGATCGACACACCTCCCACACCATCAAGTTCGATGATTTCATCAGGGTTACCTCTTGAATCCCGAAGGTATGCTAAATGTGCTCTCCAGGTTTCATATTCGGCGTATCCTTCAACAATCACATCATCTTCATCCAAAGTTTTAGCCAACTCCACAGCAGCATCCGACTCAATCCAAGAGTTCAAATCATAAGGTTGTTCATTATCCAAGAATGTAGGCAAAGGTCTCCAAACGTTGGGGACAATCACATCATAGTCATGCTTCATTAAATCTTCAATAACGTTACCAGGACACATTTCAATATCACCATCTCTCCAGTATACCCAAGAGTGATATGGTTTTAATGCGGCCGAAGTAAGCCAGTTTCTAGCTTTACCCATCAATTTTCTTCTGATACCTTGAACTTTGACAGCATGACGATCAGAGAACCCTTGTCCAATGACTTGACCAAAATCTTTCTTGAAAATAGAGACTGATCTGAACGGCTTTCTGTAATCTTTATGATGAGATTCGGGATCTCCATATGCATTCTTAACACTTTCCATATAATCTTGATTCATATAAAGCTGGTACAAATCGTGAGAGCCCTTGATATTACTTTTCAAGCGTTCTTCTTCTTCTTGTTTCAATTTATCTACCAAAGTACCATTTTGAAGAGCAACCGAATATTCAAACACGGTTTCCAATGTCATATCATCAGGAGAACAATCTGAGACCAAAAATGCAATGTCTATGAGGGAATGGTCGTAGGTCAAATTCATCAAGTTATAGAAAGCCATGGGCAATACATGTTCAGCATTCCGCAAAGGCATCAAGAAAAGTACAATGTCACCCTGGGCCAGTCCATCGGCACTGCCATGGTAGTCATTAAGATCATAATAGTCCACTTTTTCATTGTAGATTTCTTCGGCGCTCTTGGAAGGCTGTGGGGCCGCAATGTCGTCCACATTGTCATGTTTGGTAACTCCATCCTTAGTGACCGAATAGAATTCATAATCCAGAGATGCCAGTGTGGGAGCCTGAGCAACATTGGAGGTTTGACGACTCAGCAACAACCATAAGATCAATGCCACGATACTTAACCCTGCAAAAAGCCGAATTTGTTGTGATCGTTTGGACGATTTCTTGGGGGATAGTTTGTTGTAACTAAGGTTAGTATGGGTAGGAGGGAGCTGATATGAGAGATACATACATAGGCAAGTCGGTTTTCTTACCGTATTTGTCCACCATGGTTGTCCACTAAAGTGATTATGATTTGTGTGTATACACGAACAAGTAAAAAAATGGGCACTGAAATAATATCATGAAATAGCACCAGCACCAATATGTCAATTTGAAAAAAAAAAATTGTTTACTTGTGAAATCTGAAGGGGAATTAAGTATAGACCATCTCCAACTTGACATTAATGTTTTTGTTAGGTACTGTTCTTTATTGGTCACTTAACTTTGCCACTTCATGGCCCCTATTAATTTTTCATCTATATATAGCTCTACAATTGATCTACCATAAATCCCGCCTTCTCTGTATCAATGCATCTTCTTATCCTATCTAGCCATTAACAAAGACAATCCTTCCAATTTAGCTGGATCTGGAAGAGCAAGACATATCGGTTCGTTCGGCAGGCTTATCGAATCTTCATCACGAGCCGCACTTTTGAAACATACTGTTTAGATTCCGAGAATGGGCCAGACTAGCCAGTTTAATTATTGGTAGCTGCTACTATTATATGCCAGAGTCCTCCTTCGTTCCGTACTTGAAAATTATCCATATGGAAGAGAGTATTTTTCAAGACTAGAATTTGTCTACGTGAAACGAAGGGCTATTCATCCGGGAGAATTCAATGACAATTATGACTTTGACTCGTTTCCCAATACGCGTTTTTTGAAATTTCTTGTTTCTAAATTCACCCAAAGAGAGCACCATGGACCCTTAATCAGAGCCTCGAAAATCGAAGATCACCGCCAAAAATCAATGAATCAAATTTTGACCGTAGTGACATCAATACACCTTTTTTCATATTTTGCAAATTCATAGGGCCTTGTTGGGTTTAATTGAGCCACGAGGCGACTAAGCAACTATGTGTCTGCACGACTGTTATTTTTGGAAAAAGGACTGTATCTGATTATTTTGGCTTAATTGTTTAGGCTGGTTTAAATATTTCGTAGTAAAGTTATTGGGTACTAAAGGGAGTAATTAAGGTAGTTGGCTGAAATCAGCTCTCTCCACAATGAGTGTCCCAGGTTGATTTTACTATAGTGAATTAGCTCGAAATCGGATCTCCTATTTTGAATACACGTTGTATGTCAGATTGAGGTGCAAAATCCGTTGCAACATCATGGAAAGGGAATGAAAGTCCACTTGTAGTGTAAAACAAATTTAATGCTTCTAATAGCATTGGTCAACCGAATCATGACTTAAGTCCCTCATTTAGTACAACACTTACTGGTTAGAAGATATGGTATTTTTAATTATAAATTATATGGTATTCTAATTATAAAAAATGATTGAGTAGTCAGCCAATTGAATGCTAAGTTATCAGTCTTGTTCAATGTGATCGGTGTCAATCAAATCTTTTCTTCTAATGTTTCCATAACAAAATATAGTAAGAAAGATTTAGGTTAAAATATTTATATTGTGTGTATTTTGATTTATTGAAATAGTAGTGTTCTTTAAACTACAATATCTAACGAGACCCAACTGCCGATAATAATTGCCACGAATCTAACTATCACCACACTAGAATATTGGTGAACTAGCCTGGTTCAAGCCACTCTATTCATGTGCATCCACTTTAGTTTCATTTTCTGTCTAATTTTTGTGCTCCTCCAAGCCGTTCTCCTCGGGCTTGAACCATTCCTTCTTCAAAATCTCCCAACACTCTTGCGCAATCTTGATTGCCACCTCTTCCTTGTTGCCTCTTCCCTCAATGTAAACCTTTAACTTGGGCTCAGTTCCAGATCCACGACATGTAAATCTGACTTGAGCATCGTCCTTCTTCAACACGGCAGTGATCATCTGCGACTTAGGGTCGACAGGCAACTCGGGTTTGTGGTCTGCGGTCGATGATTCATAGCCAATGGTCAAATCTCTCCAATGGGCCACCTCAAAGTCACCAATGGTTTCTGGATAATCACCAGTGAAGCTCAGACGAACGGTTTCAAAAATCTCTCTAGTTTTATTCAAATCGTTCAACTTGTAGTACCCGTTACATTCTTTGAACCAGCCGTATTTTTCATAACCTTGGTTCAATTTGTCAATAGGATCGATGCTTCCATTGGCGAACCACTGGTCATACAACTGTAACCACACTACAGCAGCAGAAACCCCATCTTTATCATTCACCAAGCCGAACATGTATCCAATCGCCTCCTCATACGCAAAAGGGACGTTGTACCCTTCGTTCTTGTAATCAATAGCTCGGTTCCCGATCCATTTGAACCCAGTCAAAGTGTCCTGGAAATGGAATCCACTCTTTTCAGCCATAGCAGCCAAGACTTGTGACGACACAGTGGAGTTCAATAAATACGTTTTAGCTAAATCTTGTGGTTGAACCACCTCCTCGATTATGTACATGGCAAACAAGAATCCGATTTCATTACCGGTCAACTGCCTCCACAGACCCTTAGTTTTAACGGCTACACTAAACCGGTCAGCATCTGGGTCATTTGCAACCACGAGCTTGTGGCCACTGTGTTCGGCAGAGGCAATTGCTAAGTCCAAAGCTCCCTTTTCTTCGGGATTTGGAAATTTCACTGTAGGAAACGTAGGATCAGGGTGTGCTTGTTGAGCTACCACCTCCATTTCGTAACCAGAGAATGCATTTTCGACACTCTTTTGCAATATCTCAAGCCCTACTCCATGAACGGGAGTATAGGTGAACTTAGTAGAGATCTTTGGCCTAGTGACCAACTTTGCAGCAATCTCCACCACATACGCAGCAGAAGCTTCCTCTCTGATTGGGACCAATAAGTTGGCAGCCAAACCAGATTCGAAATTAGCAGCTACTTCCCATACCTTTTGCAGCCATGGTTGTAAATTGGCATCAATAGAAGCTGCAATGCCATCATCATGTGGAGGAATAATCTGACATCCATTACCATAGTACACTTTATATCCATTGTCCTTTGCGGGATTGTGGGAAGCGGTGACCATAACCCCCGCGGAGGCACCATACTTGTCTATAGAAAATGGCACGAGTGGAGTATGGACCAAACCAGGAGTAGCATCCCTAGACTCCCCTCCTGACTCGCTAGACAACTGACTAACACTTCCCAAGTAGTACACCTTGACCCCCTTGGTGAGCGCCACGCTGGCGGTGAGTTCTGCGAACCGCTGGGAATGGAACCGATGATCGTAGCCTACCACGATGCTAGAGCCACCCTGGTTCAAAACGTATTGCACCAATCCTTGGGATGCCTGAAGGATGGTCACGTCGTTCATATGAGCAAATCCCAGGGTCATTTCTGACCGTAAACCCGCTGTTCCAAACGCGATCCGGTGGGTAAGTTTCTCATCCAAGACAGCATAATTTTGTGCTTGGTGGAGGTCTTGGATCTCCTTGCGTGTAGTGGCATTGATGTCAATAGCAAGCCATTGTTGGACTAGCGAGTCCAACTGGGCGATTTGCTCAGTAGTGAACATGAGAGGGGATGGATGTTTAGAATTAATAGTGAGGACCTCTTGGATTGTGTAGTAGGACTAACAATGGAAGAGCTGAGGATATTGAGAGAAGGTTCCGTTATCAAAGTCGAAGAGCCTTCGGTGGTTTGTTTAAAAGTGACTGGACGATCTATAGTTTCGGTGATGGCCGTGGGCCCCGCACGATGAGGTACGGGTTTTTGAGCGAGGAAAGAGAGAGCGATCAATTAGGGTATGTAAGTGATCCCAGACAAGTCTGAATAACCTTTACATTGAAGCTCAACAAGTGTTTCGTCCGTCAAATTGTTTCTCTCGTTACTACCAAGGAGTGTTAAAGAAATTAATATCCCTTTATGACACGATAACCCGTAGTTGAAGGATCGAGTATTGTATCTGTATAGTGTTACTTCCTCTTGGGCTCTTCCTCCTGGACTCACCCTCATGAATTAATTTTACTGTTACCTAAATAGCTAATTATTCCTGACGAATTCAATGAACTTTGATTTCTATCTTGAGTGGTTACCTGTTGGCTCTTATTAACGTTTTATTCTAATTTACATATTATACATCGGCACCGATCTCATAAACCTTCACTGAGGAATCGGTATGTACCAACCCCACACTGATCCTACCCTCTTCGAATTCAGGATCAGAATGGTTTACCAAACTGAACACACTTAACAATTCGTCTACCTCCAAACTGGACACATGGTCGAGCCACTTCTTGCCCTTTTTAATATATCTATGTACAGCAAGTCCATTGGAGTCACCAGTAATGATCACACTTGATGATGGATCAATATCGAGGTCTACCAACCCCTCGAGTTGAATAGAATGGACAATGACGTTTTTTCTGAGATCAATAACATCTAAAGCACTGGCATCGCCATGTTTAGATCCAACAAGTATCCAGTACCCATTCAATGCGAATTTAATCTTAGTAACTTCATTGTAGGTGGGCTCTAAGGTGGATACCAACTGGCCATCTGTGGTATTGAAGATCTGTACCTGCTTGTTGTCATTACCAAGGGCTACCAATGCACCGTCGACATGGATGGCACCAGTAGTGAAGTTATGCTCAAACTCAGGCGATTTGTATAATAAACTATTCTCGAGTTTGGAGCTGTTGATGGACCACACCTTTGCAGACACTAATATGAAAAGGTGTTTCAAACTAGGGTGTATGATTATGGTAGAAACATCTTGATTATTAGCGTTATCCCATTGCTGGTCTCCCATAACAATTTTCTCATGCAATGCAATCAATGGTCCCAATTCTCCATTATTCACGGCAGTGATGTCACCCTTCAACTCTATTAAGCGCAGCTCCAGGTCCAGATTCAAATCGTACACCTGAACACCCGATTCTCCTGCTATCACAAATTGTTTGGCATCGGAATCAAAGTGCAGGGCACGAGTGGACGAGAACGGTTTCCCTACCTCTTGCTTAGCCACAATGGTCAACTCTACCTCTGGCTTAACAGAAAATGTTGGTTTGATAGATCTGTGAAGTTGGTACAACTCCTCACGAGCCTGATTGATGTCATCCACTGGGACTTCGCTAATTTGGGTCTGCTCAAAATTTCCTTGCCCAATACTGGCTGCCAATTGCTGTAATGCATCCCTGGCTTCATCTCGTTCTCTGATAGCATTAGCAGCTACTCTGACAGCAGCGTCTTGATGGTACAATGCAGCCAGAAGCTCTTCTCGAGCCTTATGAAGTTGCTTTCTCAACGTAAACACTTCGAGTGCCAAAGCATCCCATTCGTTTTGAAACGTCGCCAACAACAGAGGTATGGAAGTTCCCGTTACTGGCGGCACATATGACGATGTTTGGGTCTTGATGGGTACCAACTCGTCCACACTGAGAGGCTCGTTGTTGATGGGGTCTGAGTTGGAAGTGGCGAGGTAGTTGAGAATGTGCTTCCTTTCAAACACGGCTCCAGACTTAGGAGACACTACGGGGTCGATTGGGGGTTCCCCGGAGATGGCACAGAGCATGTTGTGATGAGATATGGGCCTGTATGGAAATGAGTATTTATACAGTACAATCAATGGCTCAGTATGTTATATGAAATTTGAAGGACCAGAATCAGTAAAGTCAGAGGGTGAATCCTTCAACTGGGGCTAGATGTCCTGATTCCTAATATTTATTGAATTTTTGGTTTTTCACCTATACTTTACTCATCGACTGTTTGACTGGTAGAGATGGTTTGTGAGATACAAGTGAAAAAATTAACTATCATATATTAACAATGTTGTCATACATTAGTCAGTAATCCTGTGATTTGATATTTAAAACCAATTGTTAACCTTGAACTATTGCTAACCGTGTTATATAGTGTTGTAGCAAATGTTTGGGTCTCTATCAACTCATTTCGCAGCCACGAAAATAGTACAAACTTTTCTTAGAAGCTCAATATGATCGTCCCATTCATGTTGGGTTTTCAATTAAGCTACCCATAATCAAGTTCAGGTCTGATTGCCTTACAAGTAATGTCGTTCCCCTAATATATAGTCTTACACAATGAATATCACGTTATTTATTACCCTGTACCCCTGGCTCAGCCAGAGGCAATTAATTATACCGAAAAGAACTAAACTAAGCTTCATCACCACTGGATGACTCCTCCTTCCCCTCATGATGCTCCTCTTTTGCACTTTGCTGAGGAGGAACTGCTCTATATCTCTTTCTACCAGTTCCAAATAATCCACAACAGTGGCCCAACAAACTCATAATCACTACCAATAATGAGGCTACAGCTGCAGACCAGATGTAGGCATAGAAGTTTGTAGACAAGAACGACTTGACCCCGTAAGTCTTAGTAGCGTCATTAATCTGTTGTCTGACATAAAGATAGGAACCAGTAGCCAAGGCAGCAGTCACCACCCCTAATAAAAAGATAAGACCTTGGAAAAGGAAGTTCAAGAACGAGAGACAACAGCTGTGAGGTGATAAGAAGAAAGCCAGGACTTGTACTATGTAAGAAACGAAGCCCAACACGATGACAACCATTAGAATGACAAACGATGCTTTAGTCACGTTATTAAGAATGGTCAAGTCCTTTTTAATATTTCCTGGCAAGTTCAAGGTGTCGTAGCTAATAAACTCGAGCAACACCTTAAGTTCACTCTGAACAGTTACAGAGATTTCCTTGGGCACATCTCCGGCAGTAAGCTTGGAGTTGATGGTATTGTTCAATTCAGTCTTGACGACTTCAAGTGGATCGAACGCATACGCAGCCTTGGGTTTAGAGCACCAGGTGATATTGATCTTGTCATTGTTGAAAGACTTGAAGTATTTGTGAAGATGTTGGTCGTATGTAGCCTCGTTAGTGAGAGAACCCTTACAGTAACCCCAATAACCGATACTATAGACATCAGCAAACCCAAGATCTTGATAGCTCAACGAGTTGATTATATCATTAATAACATCTTCTACTGTTGAAAAGTATCCACCGATCTCGTTGCCCACATTACTGATATCGCTGCCCACATTGGAACCTACCGAGGAACCCACAGCAGAACCAACCGAGTTGAGACCCGATGAGATCAGGGAGCCAATGTCTGAAAGAAGGTCTCTGGAACGAGTAGGGCCGTCTCTTTCAGCAACTGCAATTTCGGATCCGATGTTTGTAGCGGTTGCAACATCTCTATTAGCGAGATATTCCAATTGTCTGAGCGCCACGGTCTCTTGCCTTTTCGAGTTCAGGAAAGCAGCAGCATCGATGATAGAAGAGAGATTAAGATGATTGAGTTGGAAATCAATAAGGTAAGCCTGTGTAAGATATGATTTGTTAGCATAGGAACCTGTGATTGCAAAGATGGATAAGATGAAAGAGGCGAGAGTGAGAATCACAAGAATTCCTCGAAACACCGCAAACATATTGAAGGACAATTATGATTGAACTTTATGATGATTGACCTGTTTGATCTGGTTAAAATCTCTGGTGGTATTACCCTTTTTGTCTTTTTCTATCCTTTTAATAAAATGAGATGGATTATGATGGTTTATAAGCTCAGCCTTCCTTCTATTTTTAGTGAGATAGTGAGTGTGATATTCACAATACCAAGAATTCAAGTGGCTTATGAACAAATTATGTCCAGTGTGGAGGTTGATACTGATTTATTAGGACCCTACTACTTTATATACTTGATGGTACCTGGTGAGACGATCATATTAATGGCTGGTGCATATACCAGATCAGGTTACGGATCAGTCGCACTAATTGGAAGGCTGGCTAGTTGTAAATACGATTTGGCACCCACAGTGCGAACAAGGGAAGTTGTGGGGACGATTTTAGGTGCGAGCATGAACTCACGATTCTATTGGCTAGAATTATTAGGGCAAGACTGTTACCCTGGCGTTATGGCACCTATTATTTGGCAGTCCAGGGGATTTTATTGTTTAAACTTTAATGAGGCTGATAATCATTTCTGGTGATTGGATTGCCCCTCTGATCCTTAAACGTGAACATAGCGATGGAAATTACAATTGGACTTGAATCAGCCCCTAGCAATGTAAGCAACCGACCATTGTATTCCAGAATAACCATGCGGTTATTATCTGAAAGACACTTTTCCTATCGATTCCCGAAACATGTCTTCCCCAGTGATTGAAAGTTTGTTAATTCGCAGGAAAGCAGGTGAGCCATCAACCAGCCGCACCATGCCTTGTACACAGTTTGCATTGTATGGGAACAATCATTTTTATAAACCGTATTGCAAGCAGTTCATGTATCATTTATACTGACACCACCGCAATAATGAGTGGTTGACTCGTTTTAGATTACACCAATTGTTGGTATTGGTTTATTCCTCTTCCAAATCATCAAATCCATCCATTAATTCCTTTTCAAGCTCATCCAAGTCTCCTCCAAGGTCAATTTCTTCATCAGCAACTTCTGGAACAGGTTCCACCTTCGCCCTTTTTTGGAAATCTTCAGGCTCTTCGGAATCTATTTCAATCTCTCTTGGTCTCTTCTTGTACGCATCCTTGATGAACGAGTCTACAGAGGTATTAGTTGTTTTTTCATCTTCATCACCACCCTCCTGTTCGTCGTCATCATCTTCATCATCGTCATCACTGATATCTGCAAGGAAATCTTCCACCTCTTGATCTGCGTTTTCAAAATCGTACTGTTCGAAAGAACCATTATCAGCTGACGGATTTCCGGGCTTTGTCTTCTCAGATTTGCTCTCCACTGCCTTTTGATATTTTTCAATATCTTTTTGGTTGACTTTCCAGTCATCAGGATTATTTTTAGGAATTAAATAATCTTTCTCATTCACTTTACTCCATGAACTTAAACAAGCAAATAACCAGTCAGGATTAACAATTTTGACATTTGGTAGAAGCTTTCGAGCAACTCTGGCTTTGAATGTGGGCCCTGGTCCATTGGTAGGGTCTCTACACACCACATGAGTCACTTCAGGGTACACCTCATTCACAACTTCTACCCCAAACTGTTTACACCATATGACAATGTCTGCTGAGTGAATATTCACACCCAACGGAATAATTCCTGAAAATAATACAGTGACACCTCGTAAACAATTACTCTTCATCTGAGGAACAATTCTTGTTAAGTCGGGTCTGAAACTTGGATTTGTTGTTTTTGCTTTTTCCAAAATTCTATAATACTCAGTGTGAATATTCACCAATGCCTTGTTCAAGGAGATTAATTCATTATCATCATCATAAAGTAAGTTTTCATCTTCATCCTCTTCATCTTCGTCATCTTCCTTATCGGAAGATCCCGGCGAACTGGATCTGGAATTCCCATCCAGCAGATTACCATTGTGATGTAAGTGTAGCTGTTCTTGTAATTTAGCTAGAGGACGATCATGCTGTTGCTGTTCAATCGATTGATTTCTAGTTATGGATTGTTCAATCAATAAGTTTGTATTACCTTCCCCGCCTGCCAATTCCAATATTCTATCAACTGGGGAGGCTGCATCTTGTGAACTTATTTCTTCTTCTTGAACGTCTTGTTTTTGTTCTTTGGATTCTAGTTCTTGTTCAAGTCGAGCAATGGTTTTACGTTTCTTCATGGGTCCTGTCAATTGACCATTCTTTTTCGGTAAGAAACTCGAATTGATATCTCCTGTGCCGACAAAGAAGTCATATGGTACAACTTTAATTAAATTACTCTCCCATTGCCAGACATCACCTCTATCATCAATAATAACCACCATGGACTGATCCACAGGAAAAAGCCTTTTAAGATTTTTATGAGTCAATGAACCACTTTCATCTCTACTAAGAATACGATCACCAAAGTATTTGGCATCCGGATCAATAATTTTGGCTATTGCAAGAGCATAATTCCTAGTGGCCATAGTATAGATGTGCAATTCGTAAAGTTTGGACATTTCTTGGAGAAATTCGGGTAAGCCTGGTCTGACCTTGACATAGTACCAGCATTTAGTAGGAGCATAACGGGGACCAGTCCAACCTGGTGGAGCCACCACTTCTTCTTCTAAACAGAAACTTTTCACGTCTTTCACAAATGGATAGTTTGGATTTGTAGGGTCCTTTTGCCATTCACCCACCGTGGGGTCTACGGTGGCATGTATAACTGTCTGATCCAAATCCACCACCAAAATCAACTTCTTCTCTTGAACCAATCTGTCGTTTGTGTTCTGTTCGATCTTGGTTGCTTCGTCCAAACTGATTTTCAAACCGGTATTATCATGAGACATAGCAATGGTTGCTCTATCCTCGTAAGTATATCCAGTGTAGTCCTTTTCATCTTCCACTGCCTTTCCACATAAAGCACAGAGTCCTCCATACTGAACCGTATGAGTACAAGGTTCCACTATAGAACATATTTGCTGACCTTGGTGAATAATCTCTTGATGAAGTGATACTTGGACTTCTTGTACTTCACCTTCCACAGGCAGCTCCAAGCTTCCAATTCGTTCCACACGAATTTTGTCTGGTACCTCTTCCTTAGAGTTAGGATCGTCCTGGTAGTCCCAGTACTTATACCTAAGGATGGTTTTGTGTCGGGGCACATGGTCTCCTACACGGACAAGAATGGACGAGATGATGACAGGGAACGGCGCTGACGAAGGTAGTGTGATAGATGTGCCAGACATTAGGGGATGATGTTGTTATGGTATAAAGTTCGCGACTCGCGAAAACCATCTATATATATTATATATGGAATTGGAACGTGTAAACAGGAATTAGAGCTGATTGAGAAGGGCTCAAAGCAGAGACGAGATTAGTGACAATGTCGTCCTATTGGCATAATCTAGCTCAAGTTGAGACTATCTGGTTACGAAAAGAGTGGCTGAGCTTTACTATTGGTAGACAGCTTCGCTCGCACTCACGATTGTGGAGAACTGTGAATGGGTTTGTCCAGACTGAGCCACGAAGCCATTGATTAGTTCAGACTAAGCTAAGCGTGCTAAAGGTATCTGAGATCGAACATTGAGTACCCATTAACCACAAACCTCAATGCCGTACCTCAAACCTAAATTGTATGCTTGGGGTTGTAAGCATACCAATTTCAGCGATTTTACGATTGACTGGGGTTATCGAGGCAATTTCTTATTTCAATTGAGTAATATTAGTCCGAAAAAATATATGTGGATATTGAGCGTGGTTTCCAATTGGATGTATTTCTCTTTATAACATTGAACTTTTCACAAGTCATATTCAGTGTAAAAAATACCCGAAAATCACTTTTTCTCCTTTCCTCCTTTTTATTCTTTCTTGACATCACTTACAATATTTATGTCACTTCACGTGTAAATTACATTGGGGTTTACTAACTCTTCTATATTTTATTCATCACATCAATGAATTTTGGTCCTGAATACTTTTTGCAACTGTGTTTATTTTTGTTTACTCTCGCTAATTTTGCGTATCATTTTGACACAATTCTGGACCTCGCTTAAACCACGAGTACGACGAATAATGACTACATACCACGCTGACCTCAGAACGTGCTGTTACCTCAGAAATGACAATGTATTGTAAATCTTAATTATCCACTCGTGATTCGGTTTTTTTGATATCATGATTAAATTGTCTTCCACCTAAAGCTGTTGATAATTTTATCGAAAATAAACATTTTCCTTACAAAATTCAAATTTTTTAAACAATATTCAATTCTGATTTCAAGGGTGGTTCATATCACTTTTTTACATCATTAAAACACACTAATACAAAACCAACTTCCAAAGTATCTTGAACTTTGATTTTTATCACGTTATTCTTTATCAGATACTTCTTCCTTTTCCTCATTGTTCACTTGATCTCACCTCACTATATATCAAGACATGTCTCTTATAGACCATCATTGCCACATATCCACCCAATGCTCCGACACAACCCCACTCGTTGAAAAGATTACCTTCCTCTCCACCACAACTCACCCTCCCATCTTCCATATTATGTCTACTTATGCTCGAGACGGCCAGCTCCTTAATCAGATCCTCGACCAGTTACCTTCGCTGGCTTTGAAGAGCATTGTTCCATATTACGGTGTCCACCCCTGGTACAGCCACCTCTTTAGTACTAGCACAGGACCGCAAAATGATGCTGAAAGAGACTCTTTCAAGGCCAACCATTATCGATCAATATTGCAACCACAACCATCGCCAGAATTGTTGGAGATCTTACCATTTCCCATAGACATCGACACATATTTGGAGTTTATCGAGAAGCTGGTTACTTCGTTTCAGAGCCTAGGTGCTGGTATTGGTGAGATTGGCCTTGATAAACCATTCAGAATTCCTACCAATGGGTACTACGGTGCACCAGCCAAGGATCCTACCTTATCACCTTGTAGGGTGAACATGAGCCATCAGGTCTCCATTTTAGAAAAACAACTTCAATTGGCAGATAAATTGGGGGTTAAAGTCTCGGTGCATTGTGTAAAAGCACACGGAGTTCTCTATGACACAATAAGCAAGTACAACAATCTCCAGGTGGTGCTACACTCTTACAGCGGGCTGGTAGATCAAGCCAAACTCTGGATACGAAACTACAAAAAATCGGGACAGAACCTCCAGTTTTCGTTCTCAAACTGGATCAATGGAGTGGAAAAAAAGGCTGATATTCTAGCGGAGATAGTGGATTATTTAGAAAAGGATCAAATTTTGGGGGAGTCGGATTATTCTATTGACGAGTGGTTGATGCAGAGAGAAGACGAGTATTGGCAGGGATTGAGTGAGATCTATAAGAAGATAGACAAGAAGAGATAGACAAGAAGAAGATAGACAAGAAGAAGATAGACAAGAGCGTAAACGTCTGAAAGACGACAATCTCCAACAATTAACCATATCATAAGTTTCAAAATTTGAATGAATCAAAAGAATAAAGATGGTTCTTTTTAAGCATTTGGAAAAAATACTATCTTACTTGATTTACAAGAGTCGCAAGCCCAAGAATGTTATCCTTATTTGGGCCTTCTCAACTCTATCAATTGTGACATAAAACTCGTTGGCCCCACGGACCTAGAGACACTATCAATAAGCTAACGATCTATGACCACTTCGCTTTCTTCGGTTAAATGAAATTTCCGGGTGTGACGTAATTACGACCCTGGACCGACCGGGAGCTGAGCTACACAACCATCGATCCACCCGTCCGGATCCGGGGTAACATGTGACAAACCTACTACAATTGAGTGATCTAGCTTATTACGTTATTCATTTATTATCCGTAGACAAATTACAATCTAGACTTGATGATGTCAACGAATTCTGGCTTCAAGGAAGCACCACCGACCAAGAAACCGTCGACGTCAGCCTTGTCCTTGAATTCAGTAGCGTTCTTACCGTTGACAGAACCACCGTATAAGATTCTAACTTCAGCAGCTTGCTTTTCACCAATGGTCTTAGCTAAGTGAGCTCTGATACCCTTGTGGGTTTCTTGAGCATCTTCTGGGGTAGCAGCCAAACCAGTACCAATAGCCCAGACTGGTTCGTAAGCAACAACAATGTTAGTCCAGTCAGAGACAATCTTAGAAACAGCATCTAATTGTCTAGCAGTGACATCCAAAGTGACACCAGACTTTCTTTCTTCCAAAGTTTCACCGATACACAAGATAACGGATAAACCTTGTTCCAAAGCGAACTTGGTCTTTTCAGCAATGAATTCATCAGATTCCTTAATGATGGTTCTTCTTTCAGAGTGACCAGTCAAAGTCCACTTGGCACCCAAGTCAAGAACTTGGTTTGGAGAGATTTCACCAGTGTAAGCACCAGAAGCCTTGTCAAAAACGTTTTGAGCAGAAACTTCAACAGTCTTTTGCTTGTTGGCAGCCACAGCTACAGCAATGTATGGAGCAGGTGGAGCAACCACAACTTGGACACCAGATGGCAATTCGGCCTTGTTCAAGTTGTCAATGATTTGGGTAACGGACTCCTTGGTACCGTTCATTTTAAAGTTACCTCCGACGAAGAATTGACGAGCCATTGTGATTAATGTGTTGATAGTGATGAAAGGTGGACGAGCTTATTCTTTTATAGCGGGATCCGAGGCTCCGTGGTGGGCGCACGCCCGTGTCAGGTGATGCTTCAACGGATTCCATTAAACCGGTCAATCAGCTTATGATTGTTTCAAACACTAGCAGTATTGATTGACAGACGGTATGTGGCATTCAAGAATTTTAGGAGATCGTGGTAGAAGTTTGGTTTTTTCAGTTGTTTGCAGCTATTCTCAGTCTCAGTTTAAGGCTCAATCACGCCACAACTATCTTCATTTTGCCATTATTCGACCTCAGTGGTCAGATTGAATACCCCGAATTATGATTGCAATGATTGAAAATGGATTGTATCTGATAAAAATGCGTCGAATAGCATTTCGTTCTATAATATGATCTATTCTTGATAAGAAGATATGAAAAAAAAAAAATAAAAAAGTCAAGCTCATGCGGATTTTGTCACTGATTGGGTTCAATAAGCAGTTCTCTACTGTTGAACTCACTCTGATTATCAGTCAGAAAATTTCCCTTGCTCTTCCCGTTCTTTAGAGCACTCTTTTGAAAAGCTTCCTTTATCTTCTTATTTTTGTCTCTATTCTGTTTGATTGCCAGTCGTTGTGCCTCAATGATACTATGAATATCCAAGTCTTCAGGTTGCGATAACTTGTTTTTGGAATTGAAGCACACCTCTTGACCCACTTCTTTGGTGATCTCCTCATCTATTTCATCTTCTGGAAGATCATCCCAAGTTAATAATCTGGTTTTAAGAGCAAACTTACCAGATTCAGGATCTTGTTTCATGATCAAGTATTGACAATGAGGGATGTTTTTCAAAGATTCAAACTCTTCGTAGGTCCATCTGAACCATTTCATAAGAAATACTCGGGCCCAGATTCCGTGAGTTACCAACACTAGAACTTTAGGAAAATCATCCTGTTGAAATTGTCTGAACAACGATTCATTAAAGCTCGCCACACGATCGTAAACATCAGCGGCACTTTCACCGTGAGGAATTCTATAGAAAAAGTGGCCATAATGGGCTCTTTCCTCCCATATTTTTTCCATTTCTTCGGGTGTACTTTGAAAATTTCCAAAATCCTGTTCTCTCATTCTTGGTTCTTCATAGATATCATATTGAATATCAGGAACGTCCTTGATACCATCAACAATATTGTTACATGTTTGTCTTGCTCTCAAATAAGGCGATGTGTAAAAAAGAACCGACTTGTCCTTCTTGTCGAAACACGGCTGATCAAAAAATTGTTTAAGGATCTGGCCAGCTTGAATGGCTTGGCTATGTCCTGTGGGAGTCAATGCTACTTTATGGTTGGGTGTAAATCTGTTGACTGACTTGTCACAGTTGCCTTCGGACTCTCCATGTCTGACTAATAAGATGTACTGTAGTTAGTATATGGTGTTGAACAAGACGATATAGCGAAAAGACCTTTCAACAAGAGTTAGCTCTGACTTTTTCGGGGAGACCCGAAGTGTCATTTCTAAAGGCTAAGATAGTCCGAGGAGAGACAAGGAACAGATCCAAGGTTTACAGCCTCCTTGTGACCGTTGACATAACTACTCATCAGATTCCATCAGCAGCCACCCGGGGGCATTTGATCCTCCTTATCACCTTATCTAGTTGTATCCTATCCTTTTCAAACCATTTGTAGGCACTCTCTCTATTCAAAACTATCTGTATAGGGCCTGGTAGAGATATTTAAAATCTAACTTCGTGGTTGACTGGCTTGACAGCTCATCTCATCTGCAGTTGAAACAGGTTCGCTTGCAGGTTCGCTTGCTTGGACTGATTAAGGCTCATCTTCTTGACGTCTGTGTCTTCCATACATACTTTTGGTCTACCCATGGTGTTGTTGATGTGAAGATTACTGTGGTGTCGGTGATAAGTAGATCATCTGACTAATCAGATATGGTCAGGTCCTGTATGGCTGAGGCGATAAGCGAAGGTCATGAATATGCCAAAGAAAAATATCCACTTGGACTACCGAGTTTTTAGAGTAAACTTTGTTGCTAATGTATTTCTATCTAAATTAGATACTGGATAGTTGCTCTGTAAACTAAGTATCAATTTTTTTTTAATTATTTGGTGTCGTACGAACTGGTATTTAAGAGATGGTTAATGAAACCTCATGAGAATGAAACCGAGCTTGTTGCGCAAGTAATGTGATCTGAAAAACAACGTGCTCTCTTTGGTATCAAAGAGGTGTTGTGGAGCCTTTTCTGGCTTTAATTATATCTACTTAGTGCATTTTGGACACCTTATCCGGCTTCGTGTGGTACAAACTTCAAAAATTTTTTCGAACCTTACAACAATTACCAGATCAATACCGAGTGCCGTTCACAACCAAAGTCACTCTTAATAGAGTCTTGTTTCCAGCACATTGTTCATTATTTTTTGAAAAATTAACATGATAAAATAAATTGGCTTAAGTGAAAAAGAAGAACCTATGCCACAATACATATTTCGAATTCCGTTATTGTATTCTATACACCTAATTATTACTAGTAAGCTTTCTTTCGATAGCAAAACTCTTAGTCAACTCCTCATCACACTTCTTAAGAATGTCGTCAGCTAAAACATCGATAGCATGACTGTGCAACATGTTATTATATCTAGATGGTTCGTTTGGCAATCTGAAAATGGACTTCCATTCTTCGGTGTCCAATTCCTTTTCACCTCTCTTTGCTCTTTCCAAGTTTTCCAATTTTCTTTGTTGTTTCCATTGAGTAATTTTAGATTGTTCCTTTTGGTGTTGTCTTTGGTAGTAGTTGAAGTTGTTTTGGTCGTAGTTGTAGGAGTCCACTTGACTGTATAAAGATTCCAATAATTGAGCAGTGACGTTTTGATTAGAAGACAAGTTCAAAGTATCGAATTCGTTTTCAGTACGAGGTTGGTTTTCAATGTTGGCCAAGTAAAGGTTCACCAAGTTTTGGTTACGGATATTGACTGGGATTTCATCGAAAATGTTAAGGTAAGATAATTTGTGGTTTTCAAGATCACGAGCCTTCCATTTACCATCTAAGTAGGTAGTAATGAAACTTTCTGATAATCTCAAAGCACGGAGCTCGACTTCTTTACCGATGGAAGACATGTTGTGCACAATGATGAAAGCATTCTTGTTGGTTAATTGTTGTTGAACCAATCCATCAACTAATTGGGAAGTGACAAAGTTACCAGAAATAGTAGATTGGAACCATCCTTGGAATTCCACTCCGTAACCCAAGCTTCTCAATCCGTCCAAGATTTCTTGTTGGTACTTAGCACCACTTCTGGACTTGAAAGATCCTCCTTCGTATTGATCAGGGTAAGGAAATGGGTAGGCATGGGTGATGTCTATGGAGCCATCGTCATCTTCGAAACCAAGAAGGGATCCGGAGAAAAGCGAAGGGTAGTTTTCTGAGGTGTGTCTAATTATGGATAATAAGACAGATGACTGCACTGTAATCGATGTGGCAGTTGGTGGTGTGTATTTACTGGATGTTAGTATGGCATGAAAAATTGGAGCGATCGGTATCACTGGATATGGCAAAAGGGATTTGGAGAAAGCGGAGGGAGGGGGTTAGACGAGTTCTGCAAACATTGAAACTTTTCTAAACCTTTCTCGTGAAACTTTGTTCTGGTTGTTGTATTGCTTGGATCATTGCTCAAAAATAGGGGTAAAATTGCCGAAAAAAACGAATTATGGTACTATTGGGTGTCGTGATTGCCTGTACCACTTTGGATCTGTCTCTGGAGGTACTTACCTAGCTTTGATGCTCATTGTTAGTGCTACTAGTAATAGTGAAATTTTGATAAAATTTTCGCGAGTGGAAGAGAGCTGACGTAAGCGTCACTGGCAAGAGGTATGAAGATAAGAATGGAAAGATGAAGCAAAGGAGAAGAGAAATGTTGAAATAAAGAAAAATGGGGGATTATTAATGGAAAAGAGTTCTTTTAACATTTCATCCAATGTCAAAAGAATTTTTTATTAACGTTGAATGCTCTTTCTATTTGAAGAAATTACTGAATCCCATGGAGTTGAAGTATAAGCAGTGTTTAGATGGTTTTCAAGAAATAATCGACAGATTGACCCCTTTGATATCGATAAGCCAGCTCAATCTATCCCACTCAGGACGTATTATACAAATTAAGAAGATATCGTTGATAACATACTCGCGTTGAGCTATCAATCACATCAAGAACAATAATTTTGTCCAGTTGAAGCAAATTACCTTGTATACCAAAGTTTATCTGTAACAGACGAAGAAGTATATAGTACCCACTCTAAAAAATGATTGCTTTATTGTTGTAGTTAAAGAAATATGTATTTACCCACTCTGATCCGAATATCACGGTTTCCCTTCATCTTTCTCTTCTTCAAAAAGTTATTAAAGAAAACTGTCTACATGGTCCAAGAATCTATGTTTCATTGTAAACCATGATTCTAGCGGGTTAAGGAGATTAGAAGGATTCTATCCTTATCCGGTACTAGCTGAGTTACGAGCACTTACTAACTATCACATGACTCATCGCCAAAATTTTCAACTTTTCATATCTTTACTCTTTTCCAATCATGTCCGAAATGGCTGAAGAAGTTAAGCAATTATCCGAGCAAGTCCAAAAGACCTACCTTGACGACGTCACTGGAGAACAAGTCTCCAAGACTGAGCTCAAGAAGAGACAAAAGGCCAGAGCCGTTGAAGCCAAGAAGGCTCAAAAGGCTGAAAAGGCTGCTGCTAGTGCTCCTAAGGTGTCCAAGAAGGTCGACCAATTGGCTGACTTGAACCCTAACCAGTACTTTGAAATTAGATCCCGTCAAATCGAAGAATTGAGACAATCCAACAATGCTGGTGAATCTGATTTCAACCCTTACCCTCACAAGTTCCAACGTTCGTTGAAGATTCCTGAATACCTTGAAAAGTACGGGAACTTGAAGAGAGGTGAAACCTTGAATGATGTTGAGGTTAAGATCACCGGTAGAATCATGACCAAGAGAGAAGCTGGTTCTAAGTTGAAGTTTTACGTTCTTAAGGGTGATGGTTTCCAAGTTCAAGTCATGGCTCAAGCTCAAGATGTTGAAAGTGTTGAAGCTTACGAAAAAATGCACGAATACCTCAGAAGAGGTGATATTATTGGTGTCACTGGTTACCCAGGTAGAACTGCTCCTGCTAAGGGTGGTGAAGGTGAAATTTCTGTCTTCGCAACCTCAGTTCAATTATTGACTCCTTGTTTGCACATGTTGCCAACCGAACATTTCGGTTTCAAGGATCAAGAAGCTCGTTACAGAAAGAGATACTTGGATTTGGTCATGAACGACTCCGTCAGAGACAGATTTAAGGTTAGATCCAAGATCATTTCTTACATCCGTAAGTTCTTGGATGACAGAGATTATATCGAAGTCGAAACCCCTATGATGAACGTTATTGCTGGTGGTGCCACTGCTAAGCCATTTATCACTCATCACAACGACTTGAACATGGATATGTTCATGAGAGTTGCCCCAGAATTGTTCTTAAAGGAATTAGTTGTTGGTGGTATGGACAGAGTTTACGAAATTGGTAGACAATTCAGAAACGAAGGTATTGACATGACTCACAACCCTGAATTCACCACCTGTGAATTTTATGAAGCTTATGCTGATGTTTACGATTTGATGGATATGACTGAATTGTTGTTCTCAGAAATGGTTAAGGAAATCACTGGTGACTACAAGGTTCCATACCACCCAGATGGTCCAGAAGGTGAAGAATTGACTTTGGATTTCTCCAGACCTTGGAAGAGAATTAACATGATTGAAGAATTGGAAAAGATCTACAACGTTAAGTTCCCAGCTGGTGATCAATTGCACACTGCCGAAACCGGTAAGTTCTTGAAGCAAATCTTGATTGACAACAAGATAGACTGTCCTCCTCCATTAACCAACGCTAGAATGTTGGACAGATTGGTTGGTGAATTAGAAGATGCTTCCATCAACCCAACCTTCATTTTCGGTCACCCACAAATGATGTCTCCATTGGCCAAGAAGCACAGAGAAATCAGTGGTTTGTGTGAAAGATTCGAAGTCTTTGTTGCTACCAAGGAAATCTGTAACGCTTACACCGAATTGAATGATCCATTTGACCAAAGACAAAGATTCGAAGAACAAGCCAGACAAAAGGATCAAGGTGATGACGAAGCTCAATTGATCGATGAAACTTTCTGTAACGCTTTGGAATACGGTTTACCACCAACTGCTGGTTGGGGTTGTGGTATTGACAGATTAGCCATGTTCTTGACTAACTCCAACACCATTAGAGAAGTCTTGTTATTCCCAACCTTGAAGCCAGACACTAAGGCTGATCGTGAAGAACGTGCCGAAGAAGGTGCCAAGGCTTAATTTGTTCATCAAATAAATTACTTGTAAACATTGGACCTTAAATAGGTTTCGAGTCAACTCATTAGATACTAAATATTTAATTCAAATCTAGTTATCCGCAATCTACTGTAAGTTCTGTTGAGTTAGTGTGTATTGATCCATTCTTTAACGAACTATGACTATGGCTATTATTCTATTATACACTAATATACATCATCTTCTCACCAAATCACCTCTTCTCTTCATTTCCAATGCTTTCTTGTAAGGAGGAGCGGTGGGCATTTGAACAGGAACTAATTCTTTTTCCTTACCAGGTCTATAAGTCGCATCGGAATCCACGTCATTTAAATCACCCGTGGCCACAAACGTGCTAATCAATCTTCCTTCTTCATCAGGAAAATCGAAGTGCTCCAAGTTTTCACTTTTTCCTATTTCAGCACCTTCAAAAAATTCTTCAGTAGATTTATTCAATTCTAATTTTGGTTGCCAGTTCTTTCCAGGCTTGTACCCCAAACAGACAATAAATGCTTCTAAGGATGTACCTCTGGATGATCTAGGTTTGGCACAAATAACTCTTTCAAACAAGTAACTCAATTGACTGTATAATAAATCGATATCTCTACCTCTAAAAATCTTGGCCACAAAGGTTCCTCCAGGCTTCAAGATACATGTGGTTAATTGTAATGCTGATAAAATTAATTGTGCTTGAATATATTCATCAAGATCGTGTAAACCAGTCACATCGGGTGCTCCATCACTACAAACAAAATCAGCTGGCTCACCACCAAAAGTTTCAAGAATCTTTTGTAATGTCTTGGGATGAGTAATATCTGCTTGAATGGTAGTTACACCATCTATAGGTGTCATTGGTTGTAAATCCACTGCTACGATTTTGGCATCTGGTTGATTTTGATTTTGAAACAATTCCCTACTCAATACCTGAGACCACGACCCAGGAGCTGCACAAAGATCCACCACTCTTTTGACACCTTTGAAAATTTGGAACTCTTCATTAAGTTGAAGAAGCTTGAATGCTGATCTGGCTCTCCATCCTTCCTCTTTAGCACGACGGTAGTAGATATCACGCTTATCTTTACTGGATTTACCCATTTTTGTTGAGAAATTCGAGGTTTAACGAAGGTATTTTTGAACCAGTTTGGGATGAATAAGAAGTTGAAGGGGGGGGGGAGGGGGTTGTCAGCTATGTTGGTGCTTAGGGTGTAAATTTGATATGGTGCATCGATAATTTTTCAGTGGTGTGCGCACGCCAGATGATAGTAACGATATCATAAGGGAGGTAACCAGTGGATTAGACAATGGATATAGAAGAGCTATTAGCTGTGGAGTGACTATAGAAGTAGCTTGTTGATTTTCAACAAGAAAAACGACTTTTTGAATTTTTAATACCACTTTTTTAAAGCCTATTAACTAATTATAAGATAATAATAAGATATAAGGATCCTCTATAAAACTGATATAATTAAAGCAGGGATCCCAGTTTCATGGGAAAATATCCCCAGACAATTAAGAAACCTCCAAATTCAATTGCAAGCAATAGAATTTTTTGCAAGCAATTTCACACCCAATCATTTGGCATCACTGTGCAAGAGACTATATTTATTTTTGTAATATAAAATTGGCTATTCTCCCTAACTGTTTGTATTATAAATAATACAAATGGTATGAATCCGAATGACGGAAGCTCGGAGTTTCCTCTATGAAACTGGTAATTACTAGTTTATTGATCTTAAACCTCTTAAAACTATGATATACCCATTCACGTGAGCATATATGGGAAGTTCAAAAAAAATTCTCACCAACAACCAACCATGCTTCCATCCGTATACAGGGCGTCCCGCCATATCCAGAGGAGTTTTGGTACCTCTGCCGCCTACTTTCAAGTAGCAGCTAAAGACACCAAAAAAAACGCAAAGTTTTTCACTCCAGAAGAGCTTACACAAGCAAAACAGGCTGAACAAGTGGAGGAAGCCATATACCAAGAAGGATTGTTAAATGGAGAGTTCCAATACCAACCCAAGTACTTAAGTGGAAGCAAAGTGGACCCAGTGACCTCCAGACCCATTCCTATAAACGTGGAGCTTCTTAAGTACAAGCCAATAACCCTTCCTCAAACTCATGGACACCAAGTAGCACAACTTGATTTGAAAGGATACGATGAAGACAATTTGATCCGTGCATCAGAGTTTGCTGCCAGAGCCGCATACTACTTGGGGATTCCCACATCTAAAGTCATTACCAAAAAGACTGAAAAGAGATTATATACCGTGATCAAATCACCATTTGCCCAAGCCAAAACAAAACAAAATTTCCACAGAACCACCTACCATCGTGAAATCGTGGCCTACGATGCCAACCCCGAAGTCGTGGATTTGTGGTTGTCTTTTATCAACAAGCATGCATTGAGAGACGTGGACTACAAGGGTACCGTGACTACTTATGAAGCATTGGACTTCAATGAACAATTGGACAATTTGACCGAGAAGGAAGCTAAATTCCCAGATGCATACGAAGGTGTGGACGATCCTATTGCCGCAAAGGTCCAAGAATTGTTGAAGAGCGATACATTCAAGCAGTACCTCAAGGAAGACAAATGAGGCCTGGTTTGATTAGCAGTCTGTAAATAGAAATATAAGCTACGATTAACTAATTGTAAGAATCTGTTACCTTTTATTACCTGTACTCATTGAGTAATTGGCGATGAAAGCGGTTATGACGGGATATCCTTCGATAGGCTCGATTGAAGATTATGGGTAAGATGGACTTCAATAATCTAATTCAATACCAGAACTTGGAATAATCTTTACTAGAAAACTGCATCTCTATATGAAAACATCGTTATTTGTCTATTTATATCGATCTTGGAAACGGGATGTTTCATGATATTTAGTCACCATTTGAAATATGTTGTTAGTCTGTCAATATAAGAATTGTCCATACCTCGACCCAGTAAACTTCATAGAATCAAGTTCATCAACATCTTGATGAGTTGCTTAACCGTACACGTCCCAACCATCCTCTTCTTCCTCATCATCCTCCTCTTTTGCCTTCCGCAATTCCTCCTCTATTCTCTCTCGGCGCTTTCTCTCGCCCTCCAAGACGTCAAACCGACATAACGGACATGTCGAATTGACCTTCAACCATGGTCCCACACACTCTAAGTCAAAAACGTGATCCTTGGCCTTCTTACCCTGTGATCCACATGGTAGCTTCACCAATAACGGGTACTTGTCATCCACAAACCTGTTGGTGCAAATGGGACAGTCCGCATCATTTGGTAACTTACTCACTGGAACCCGTTCCAATGTATCTAAGAACTCCTCGGGAACTCCTTTAGACTGATCCAGCACAGGAGCATCTTCTAGTGTTTGAAGAAGCTCCAATGCCAATGTGGACCCCTCTTCAGTATTCAATTGCCTCAAGGCATTGGTATAGGACTGGTGGTCTAATGTTGTTTGGTCTTGAGTAAGAAACGATTCAAGAGCCGATGCGAGGGTTTGGTGAGATCTTTGGGGTCGCTGGGGGGTAGGAGTGATGTTATGATCCTCTGGATGTTAGTGGGAAATCGTAGATGGTTAACTTACCTTCGTAGGTAGACATGGTGGCAATTCGCACCTTTAGTTCAGTAAGGAGATCAATTAGCCTGAAAGATCACAAGATTTATGATGGCGAAACACTCTTTTGGGTGATAGATGATTAGTTTAGTCTAGTGACACAGGTTTCAGAATGGTTTGAAATGGTTGAAGAGAGTCGATAATGGTAGAGTAAAAGTTAAACCTAAAGGAATAGTGCTTCTCTGAAGAACTTTAAATAAGGAGCTATAAGGTATAGTCAATTCATAGATTCATCTTCTTTAGTGGGAGACATATACCTCACTGGTAACAAGGGTGTTCCACGATTCCGTTCACAACTTCAATTAGTTCACATACAAGCACGCTCGTGAGCTAGCTCTACATTCTTTTAGTATTAGTTAATTTATGCTATTAGAATCCTAGGTATGTGTTTCATTATGAGTTTGCTTCGATATGTGTCACCTTTCCGTACTTTCTTCGGAGGAATTCTCTTCTATTTCGTTTTCTTCGACCAAAGTTGCCACATTGACCATCTCTCTACCTGAATCTGCCCCGAAATTCCCAAAGTATGAATCATTCTCACCCGTGCGCTTATTGAGATATAACGGAGTCATAGGAGGGTCCTCTAAGGGTGTTTGGACAGGACCTAATGCAGGAGAGTCACTGCCATTAGAGGCAGACGTGTTGATTGGCTGAACAGAGGTAGTATAATTATGGTTGTCGTTTTGTAAGGAGATGTACATGGATCTTTTGCCTTTTTGTGGTTCTGTCCCACTCTGAGCCTGGATTGAGGAGTTGTTAGGAGTCTGTGCTTGATACAAATATGATCTGGAGTTTCGTGTGAGCGAGTTCGTCATGGATCTGGGAGGCGTTTGTGAAGATAACCAAAACCGTGAAGGCGATCCTCCGAGGGAGGTGGGATCAAGGTTTGGTGAGTCGGGGACCATGTTAATGGGTATGCTTTGTGATGTAGAATGATATGACTCTTGGGTAGTTTGGGGTGATATCAGTTGAAATAAAGGTGCTGTTCCTGGAGGCGGCGAAGTGAATCTTTGATATGGCTGTAATCTGATTTGATTGAGGTGAGTAATGGAATTTCTGCTGGGAATGGCGGAGTATGAATTTTTTCGATCCATATATGCTTGTGGTTGTGCCAGCTGAGGTTGAAATATTTGTTGTGCAAGTATAGTGGGAGTTTTTGATTCCTTGGAGCCCATAACAGTAGAATCCAAGTCATTGTGAAGATTATTTAACGATAATAATGAGATAGTGGAAGAAGACGGAATAAGTCTGCCATTGATATCTTTACCTACGGAACTAGCAAGGAGCTCGGGTTCGGGATGATCATCGGTATATCTGATTTGATTAGATATGTTCTCCATGGATGCACGATCTGTACCATCAAGAGAGAATAATGCTTTGGTATCGGAGTAGGTTGAGCGATTCTGGGAGTTGCCACCATGACCAAACTTTGCATATGCCGCTCTTTCTCCCGCCAATGAGGATGATAATAACGACTTTTTGGCGGGTACTGTCCGTTCGCTATCAGAGGGCTCTGACCTATCCACAAGTGTCAACTTATCCATGTTCTTATCTATTTCGGAATTGAACGTCATCATTGTTGAGCAGATGAGCTCTAGTGGATTGAATATGAAATGTGTGAGCAAACGTTGGGATAAGCACCTGAAGACTTTACAAGAAGACTAGGAATAAAATTATTGATAAAGAGGAGAATTGTATGTGAAGTTAGTAAAGTAAATTTTTCTTTTGTCACGCACGCCCTTATCTATAGGGGTGGTTACGATAAAAGATAAAGAGATTTCACCGTAAATAAAATAAAATATTGGCAGATTAAGAGATTATAAATGGTATTATTATAAAACAAGACAGACGTTGTAACTTCAGTTAGTTATGAAAGTACTTCTTCCTACAATATATGTTAACTTCTACGTGTTCCGACCTTATCGGAGAGTGAGCGTGAAATTTTTTCACCCGTTTTACCGGTTAATCTTTCGTCATGTTTAGTAATATTATTTGAGTTTTGATCTTTGGGGTTATTTGTCAGGTTTTAGTATTGTGCACTTTATTTGTTTTTGTTTTATTCATAATTGTAGTTTTATATGTCTTGCTTTTGTTCTTTGTGTTCTGTTCATTACTCATAGCTGCTACCAAATTGTGCCCCAGATTTTGCTACCTTAAATGCGAGGATCTTATTATCTCCGGCATCGTGCCCGGACCGTACTTTGGGATTGGCACACTCATCTGATAACAACGGGAGGGGTATCATGGGGAAGATGGGCATGCGGCTACATTTGATTGAAGAAATGTGATAAGAGTTCGCTGAAGCTTGTCAGAATAATTTACAAACTCGTTCCAATTCGTTCCAATATTTTTGCGGTGTAGCAACCGTCCGATGCGAGCCCTGTTACCACACAAGAGGTGGCAACAATTGAGAAGTTTGTTGATGAGGCTTGGAAGCACCGGTCAACCGGGATTGAGCGATTAATGGCAATATATTAGGTCATCAATCTTTAAATTCGTGGGGGTTGCAAAAATTGCAAACTATTCTGGTACACTGTACACCAAAGCTAAATTACATTTGAATAAGTATGGTCGGTTATAATTGCTGGAAAAGATTGGTGCCAACCCCTTTCACTAAACATGATAAAAGAAACTAGCACACATTCAAACTGTAGAAATCATTTGATTAAATTTTCGAAATTGATCAAATGTCTAACTGTGATCATTCTAGCATTACTCATTTGTTTAATAAATTGAACTATAAAAATTTCGTAACTATTAGTTTATTGACTAAAACGAGACTTCTAAACTGGGAAATGACCTTTTCTAATCCCAAAGTACCCATCAGGAGCATCACGAGTAGCATTTAACCGGGCCACACCTTTCCCATCAAGACCAGCAGAGTACACCGAATTACCCCACCAATTAACGTTTTTGTCGTGGTATTGGCATGAGAAATAGATAATAACTGCTCCGAAAATAACACCAGCACTCATACCACCTGAAAAAAGATAATTGTACTTGGCCCAGAATGTATTGTATCTGGTTCTAAGGTACCACATTGAAGCAATCGAAAGATATAAGCCACCAGTGTAATAAGAGAGATTGAATGGAGAATAAATTTGTACTCCTCCAATAATTAAAGTAGGTTGAAGATATTTGATATACTTCTTAGGGAGATATCTTCTCAACACAAAAAATGGGAACGGCAAGAGCACCCCAATCAAAATACACCAAGGCAAAATTGGATAAACCTGGAAAACCTTTTTAGGACCAATGACACCCCATTGCACCGTAGCATTAAAAAATCGATGTACACCAGGACAACTAAATCTTTGCTTGTTTTTGGTGTCACAATAATCTTTGATTGAATCGATCTGAAAGTTGATCACTCCAAGCCCAACAAAACTGTGCACGAGAACAGAAATCAATTGACATCTAAAAGTGGACCATGGAGAGATTTTGGCATAGTGAGCCATTTTTTGATCAGCAACATACTGAACCGCTTGAGCTTCAATGTTAAATCCAAGTGCTTTGGTGAAGTTCAAAGCGGATCCATTCCCAGGAATGGCATACCCTATGAGCACTTCAACAATCACGTTGTGATCAAAATTGTAACCAGTAGTGGCAGTGATGGTTGTTAACGGAACCAAAAACAATATATTAATTGCGATTGCAAAAAAGATTGTCCACACCGGAGCTTCAGTAGGATAAAGTTTGACACACAATATTGCCAATACTATGGAGACCACCAAAACGAAGATGAATGCCAAATCAGAAATTTCTTGGGATCTCATGGAATTTATAACCTTGTGAGTCTCATCTCTTCTGTTCTCTCTATTCCAAACCGAACTAGCGACACCCTTAAATGACTTCCATACAATCTTGTAATTGATCCCAAGTTCATAAACAACTGCAAATGGATACAATATAAATAAGGTGCAATAACGCACCAAACCAGCGGCTGCAAAATATGGTGGCCCGACAGTTTGATACTTTTTATCATCAAAAAGGTTTTGATCATTGAGGATCTTTTTGACGGGATAGATCACTCCCACATTATCAAAGATCTTCACAGGATTAATGGGCATATAAGCTGTCCAATAATTGTTGGTGTAGAACATCCCAGTAATAATAGCAAAACCAAGGACAGTACCAAAATATTGATTGGCTTGAGAATACAAGGGAATGGTCAAACAATTGTTGAAGTTCAAAACATTCCAATCCCATGACGGAAATGGATTAAGTCCCATCCCTGAATCTGAACCAGTAATAGTGGCCAAGTTGAAATTTTTGGGAGCGATCCATGTCATCCAGTTGAAATATGAGAGTGAGACGAAAAGGTAACCAGGAGCCCAGAAGTAGATGAATGATATAGTGAATACAAGGAAGAAAAACTTATATCTTGAAATAGTCCAACCGTTGATTTTTTGCTTTTTTTCCGGAACCATCAACGCATTATTTAGGGCAAGAGTGGGCATTAATGTTGGCCACATAGTATGGACGGGGTATACTGCGAATCTTCTTAAAATCCCACAGAATCCAAACCCCATGAAATTGGTACTTAAAAGTAATAATGTTTGATACCCATAGCCAGCCCATTTGTTATCAAAAAAGATAGCCATTCTTTGAATATGAATATTGAAATGTGCATAGTTGGGCGTACTGGAAACAGTGTAAAAAATAGTTGCCAACATTTGTTCTTTATAGGACCATGGCCCAGGATTCAAGTCAATAGTATATTTCCAGATTTTAAATTTCCATCGAGGTAAAATGTATTCACATAACTTACCACAAGGATAGAGAAACAATTGAACCACTGGAGGTTCAAGGATGATTCTAGGCTTTCTTTGAGAAAAGAATTCATTGACAAAAGTTCCAGCAGCCATCCAAATTAACCCTAAAAAGTACACTCTTAACGTCTCACAAGGAGTATCATCATCATAAGGAATGGTGACCGATCTAACTTCTTGATAGGGAGAATAATATGCAATCAAAGCAGCTTCTAATCTAATTTGTAGAGGCCAGTCACTAATTTCATGAAAGTTGTAATTTTCAGGCTTTTCCAGATCAGAAGAATCGATCACTTCAGGTTCTTGGGTATATGGGTGTGCTAGCAACCTTGCAAACAAGTCTAAAATCTCTGTGGGTAAATTGACATCTCCATCATGATATTCAGCAGCATCTTGTAGAATCTTAATGGCAGTTTCTTCAGACATGTTTTCGATCTTATCAATCATGTACTCAGCTGTTTTGGGTAAGTCCCCAAGGACCTCCAAACCATCATAATTTAACCGTGCCAACACAAGATTTGTCCTCTCATCAGTGAGATAAAATTCACCTTTTGGTCCAATGTTGTAATCAATGTTATCTTCCTTAATCTCGTTCTTTTTATCGAAGGACATTCTCGGTTGTCGATTTTTGCTTATCAAAATTATCAGATCGATCAGGAGCTATTTAAATAGTAAATCAATAATATTAAGTAAAAATTTATCAATCTGATAATTTCAAATCTCCAGGTATTTTTGGACTATCCGAATTATTTGCATACTATTTTCCGGTGTAAGATTACCCCGGACCGACTGGATGTGCGACAAGTTGGCTTAAATCATGCAAGCCGGTTCTTAAAATTACAACAATAAAGTGGGCTGAAAGTTCTAACTAATGACAAGACGGCTAGAATATACCAGTTATTCTCAATTGACCAAAAGAGAAGGTGCTGATGCAAAATCTGTGTTTCGCAGCCATCACTCACCAGATATTGACCATACGATGATAACTGACCAAATTGAATCAGCTAATGCCAGATCCGAGTTTGAAGCCTATCTCCGATGTCGTCATCGGCCTGGTACATCCTTGTAATGAGAAAGAGCAAATTCCACAACGGGTAATGGCTCAGTACATCGCTAAAAATTAAATTATAGTTGTATCGATGCCAAGACTTTGGCCCAGTTTTATACCGATCGAATTAGCCGTTTCAAGAGGTTGACAGTTAGTTTGATGTCCATGCCAGTCGCGTCCATTTCCACAAGGTAGGACTCCATATCAATGATGGCCGATTACTAGCAAATCAATTCACTACGAGGCTTCAGGCTAAGAGGCTCTGGTACGGCGCGTGGGGTGGCTTATGGTGGGTTGCAATCCCTCTTTCCAAACAAAACTACCGGTCCGATCGCTCGCACTAAGTTGCAACATCTTACTAATGTCGAGTTCTTAGAACACTGTTAGTAACGAGAGACTGTCTAGATTAGTGGAAGAGGCTTGAGAAAATTGAATGGGGTCCGTACATATCGAAGGAAAGACTACCCAATTCTCATGGCAAATGTTTGACTAAGATGGGCCAAACTTACCATCTTCTCTTGGTATTTTCACAGTAAATCGCAATTTTCGGGCCGATCAAATTAATGAGACGGCGAGCACATATACAACTACCCTATTGGACATCACTTTGCTCGAATTAATAACTTGAAATGGCTACTCGTCCAATCGTAGACGGAACCAGCCGTTCCCGTGTCCGGAGACTGGAAGTTAAATAAAGATTCGCAAAATTTAAAGGTCGGTATCTTTTACTTTCCAGCTAAAGTGAGTTTTAAACGAATCCAGTGAAACTAAATGGCCGTAACTTTTGGAAAAGAAAATTGAAAAAAAAAAATTTTTGAACGTTATAATTAATCATATTTGGAAAACACCATAACATTCAGCTGGTACGGATCCTTAGTTGGAGATCCAGCCGGTGTCTGCAAAAAAAGATTAAATTTTACGGGCCGAAACTTTATGCAGTATATCCTGCTATGAACCTCCCGAAGGCATTTTCCTGTAACTCTGGCTGTGGGGTGCATACTGTAGCATTTTTGAAACCTACAAACACGGGTAATTGCTATTGTAGACACGGCAAATGGTTCCTTTATACAAAAACGCGGTTTTATGCGAGCCGCTTCGTGCTCGTAACCTGGTTTGTATAACTCCGAAGAATGTCGTATAATATTCAAAAGTCAAATAATATTTTGGAGCCATATTTGAGTATGGGAAGGCGTGGACTAGAAAGTGAAATGTATGCTACAAGACATTCATACTCAAATATATTAATTAAAATTAGTATTAAACCGATTATTGGGCTAATTGAAAAGAAATTGTTTTCACTTATGGGTAGTGACCCTCTCTGATACCGAAGTATCCGTCTGGAGCGTCGGTAGCTGCGTTTAATCTGGAAAGACCAACACCGTCCAATCCATTGTATGGAACATTGTTACCCCACCAGTCGATACTCTTGTCGTGGTATTGAACTGCGAAGAACATAATCAAACCACTGAAAGCAACACCAGCAGTCATGGCACCGGAGAAGACATAATTGTACTTTTCCCAGAAGGCTGGGTATCTCTTTCTAAGCCAGAGCATAGAAGCGATAGATAAGTAAAGACTTCCTGTGACGTAGGACAAGTTGTAAGGAGCATAAATTAACATACCACCAATAATCAAAGTTGGTTGGAAGTGCTTAAGGTATTTCTTAGGACCATACTTCTTAAGGATAACACAGAAGATGGCAAACAAAGCACCAATCAAGAAACAGTATTGCAAAATTGGGTAGACACCACCAAAGACTTTCTTAGGACCGATGACACCCCATTGGATAGAAGCACTGTAGAAAACGGTAACACCTGGACAAGTAAACTTTTGCTTGTTGAGAGGATCACAATAGTCTTTAATGCCGGTCATTTGGAAATTCATAACAGCTAAACCAATAAAGGAGTGGATGAATACAGATAAAATTTGACAACGGAACATAGCTCTTGGAGGAATCTTAATGTAGTGACCCATCTTTTGATCAGTAACATAGTTTTGAGCTTGAGCATCAATGTTGTAACCTAAAGCTTTGATGAAGTTCAAGGCTAAACCATTACCTGGAACAGCATAACCAATGATCAATTCAACCAACACATTAAGACCAAAACTGAAACCTGTAGTAGAGTAGATAGCAGTCAAAGGAATCAAGAAGAGGAAATTGATAACAACAGCAAAGAAAATAGTCCAAACCGGAGTTTCAGCAGGGTACAACTTAACAGCCAAGATAGCAAAAACAATGGAGGCAACCAAAAATATAAGGAAAACCCAATCAGGAACTTCGCTATAACGACTCATCATAACACTGTGAGGGTCATGGAAACCTTCGTAGGTAGATCTTCTAAAGTTTCTAAGAGAGGAACCAAGTTGTTTTAAAGCGAACCACATTGGCTTAAAGTGCATAGCAACTTCATAGATGATGGAGAATGGGTAAATAGCAAAGAAAGCACCATAAACAACCAAGTTAGCAGCACTATAGTATGGGGGACCATAGTTATCATATTTCTTTTGATCAAACAAAGTCTTCTCATTAACAACTTCAGTAAGAGCATATCTTTTACCCTTATTGTTCCATAAACGAGAAGAATTGATTGGAAGATATCCGGACCAGTGGTTATTGGTGTAGTAAATACCAATGATAGTGAAAAAACCAATAATACTTCCAATATATTGGTTAGCTTGAGCGTAGAAAGGAATAACCAAACCAGCGTTGAAGTTTAAGATGTTCCAATCAAAGGAGGGAATAGGGTTGAGACCAAGACCAGTAACGGAACCAGTGATGGTGGCAAGGTTGAAGTTGTTTGGAGCAATCCAAGTGAGCCAGTTGAAAGTACTGAGAGCACCGAAAAGATAGTTTGGAATCCAAAAGTAGACGAAAGAAGCAGCAAAAACAGTAAAGAAAAAGTTGTATCTAGAAATAGTCCAACCGTTAATGTTTTGCTTTCTTTCTGGTTGAGTCAAAGCTTTGTTAAGAGCCAAAGTTGGTAAAATAGTTGGCCAGATTGCTCTAATTGGGTAGACGGCAAACTTTCTCATGATACCAGCAAAACCAAAACCCATGAAGTTGGTACACAAGATAAGAAGAGTTTGGTAACCAAAGTTGGCCCATTGATTGTCGTAAAATTGAGCCATTTTTTGAACGTGAATGTTGTAAGAGACATAACTATTACCACCAGAAACGGAATAGAAGATTGTAGCCAACATTTGTTCCTTGTAATTCCATGGACCAGGATTCAAGTCGATGGTATATTTCCAAATCTTGAATTTCTTATGAGGAAGAATCCAAGACAATAACACACCAGAGGGGTAAAGAAACAATTGAACAACAGAAGAGTCCAAACTGATATTAGGTTGTCTTTCAGCGAAGAACTGGTTAATAAAGGTTCCGATACCAGTCCAGATGATACCTAAAATGTAAACACGTAAGGTTTCAACAGGGATAGTGGGGTCATCATAAGGTTCGGAGATAGCTCTCACGATTTGGTAAGGAGAGTGGTAAGTAATCAAAACAGCTTCCAATCTGACTTGTAAAGACCAGTCGACCACCTTATAAACATCGGTAATGGCCCCTTCTTCTAAGGAGCTTTCATCATTGACTTCAAAATCGGTTGCAACATTTTTTCCCGATTTGGACTCGGCTTTTTCCGACAATTCTTCCTGACTTGAAAGCTTGGCGTTAGATCCTCCTGCAACAAGTTCTTCCCAAAGGTTGATTTCTTCGGATGAGATGTTGACATCACCATCATGTTCAACAAGAGCAGTCTTGATGACTTCCACTGCTTCATCTTCAGGGAAACTTTCAAGCTTTTCAATGATGAAAGAAACAGAAACAGGTAACTCTTGAGTACTAACAAGACCATCGTAGTTCAATCTTCTTAAGATAAACTCTTTCTGGCCAGCAGATAAGGATTGACCCACAGCATTCAAGGAGACTGGAACAGCATCTAAATTGACTTCATGTTCATGAACATCCTGAGCACTGACTATAGCAGTAAGTTTTTCAGACATGTTCTTGGTGGAATTTTTGATTAAGGAACCGGGGCGATATTTATACAGAGACTAGCGGAGTAATTTACTGGAAGATCGATAGTTATCAAACGATACTCCACACAATTCACTATCGCTTGCCGCGAAAAAAATATCATGCATTACCAGATAGAAGTGTGGATTTAAAATGTCCCGCCTACAAATAATAACATAGTCAAATAATATCCGTTATAGAGGCGGATTTCTCAAATAAGATACACTATCAGAGAGATATCTATATGAAAGATACTATCAAAGGTTTAAACATCTAAGTCATAAAAGTGGGATGAATCAGAATCAATTTAGTAGATGTTCTGATAAGCTATGCGTAAAATATGGTTGAGGTAATTGGTGCGACACTGCCAAGATTGTTGAATGGGGCCGTATGAGTATTGGAGGTTAGGATTGGATATGGACATTAAGTACATGGTTTTAGTACCGGGTGATATCGGTGGTACAATGTGTTATTTCTTAATAATATTCGGCACTCAGTTCATTCGCCATAAAAATACGGTTAATATTTGGTGGTAATACTTCGAAATTTACTCACAAATGTCGCATTGACATGCAAAAGATGGAGCGGAAAAAGCGCCTGCCAAGATCTTACAATGCCGAGACTTCTCAAACATTTCCTAATCCGCTTCATACATTAGAGTCAGTGACAGTTGGATGACACTTTCATTGACAGTGACATCTGCTTCATAGTGAACTTTTGATCCTGGTCATTTTCTAAAACTTCAATACCGTCTTATCAATGGAAACAGTCCCTGAATACGGCTGAGCCGACAAGTTAGACTAAAATGCATCTAGATCGCTATTGTGGCTTGTTAATTTTTAGCTGGTCGCCGGTGGTACGGCTCGACTGCGAAATTTGATTCCTGCTAATTGTGTAATATACGGCACCTCGGCACGGCTCGACAATCCCATCTACGCTGCATACGGCACCACCAATTCATGTTAGAACTCGGATAACAATTGATTTACGACGATAGCACCTGTTATCTTGCAGATTTATCCAATACTAAGATTCACAGGGTCAAATTCTGCTGTACATACTTACATGATCCTATCTTTCGTGACGATCGGCTATTTACTAAACATTGTTAATATTGTATAGGTATCTATTACTTTGTTGATATTAATCCGGGAGTTAAGATAACCGACTTGCGGCGTGTCCGATACATGAATGTGTGTTGTCGACGTAACCAAATTCAGTTTTTGATACCCCACCAGTTAATGGTACCTCATCAGCAACACACATATTTTTTGAATTAGCAATCTCACCATTGGTCTCCCCAGTTGTCGTCGTCGTCATCATTGTCCACCGTCAAATTTAACTTTAAGGTAGACCCAGGCTTTCTGGATTTGTTTCCTAACTTTAGTCCCGTAGTTTTCTTGGCTGGTTTGGTACTACCGAGCTTGGCTGGTGGTCTCACCACCTCGTTGATACTTAATTTTTGTGTTTCCTCTATAGGCTCATCGTCTTGTCCCCATCCATCATCAATATCCCATCCGTCATCCTCTTCACCTTCTTGAACCCATTGGCTCTCTTTTTCTACAACTTGTTGCAAAGGCTCCGTTGTCGGCGTGCCGATTCGGGTGAGATCGGGGGTCGACGAGTTAAAGTCATGATTCAACTGTCCCTCAACTGCTCCGGCTGAGAATTTGTTCATGAGATTCCATCCAAACGAAAATGTTCCTGCTTCTGTAGGGGCCTCAGTGGATTCAGCACTCGTGGCCTTTGCTTCAGCTGGTCCATGTTTCTCGAAAAATTCTAACTCTTCAGTATCAGCATTGTCATCAACCTCTGGTAGAGTTTGTGCATGTCTTTCAACGGTATCAAGATACAATTGAAAGATTTCCTTAGCTCTCTTTCTAACCTTCAATGACTTCTTGTCCATTAAAGAAATAGCAAGATGTCCCAAAATCTTGCTGCAAATCTCTTCCAAAGAAAAATCCTCAATCAATGTCTCAAATCCTGTCAAAGCTGCCATTTTACAAGGTGTAAATGTATCACGTAACGATTTTGCCAACGCTGTGATTAAAACACTGTTTTTTGAATTCTTGTAAATTTTACCAGAAATTTTAATAATCAATACCAATGTGTTTACTCTGATAGAAGGTTTAGGGTCCATTTGAGATTTAGCAAGTATTTTGAGTAAGTCCTGATTGACCTGTTTAACTGATACTTTATCAATCACAATGGTAATTGATTTCAAGGTGGTTTCTCTAATCATAAAATTTGTATCTTGAAAACCAGAGATCAAGTTGTAAAACACCTTCAGTTGTACTTCTGATTCAGTTAAGAATTTCTCAAATCCTGGTAAATGATTCAACAATACCAATCTAATCGATCTATCATTTAATGCAAATGTTTCTAGAATTATTGGCTTGACCATTTTATCGAATTGTGCAGGCTCCAAATTAATTCCAAATTTTAAAACATAGTTCAAGATAAGTGACATGGTTTCTTGTCTTTGTTGGATATCTAATGGGGAGAGGGTGGAGATTGCGGTTTGCAGTTTGGCTTTGATTAGGTTGTTGAATTGCAACGTTAATTCAGGGAGTAACTTGTGATCTAAAAATCCATTAGGGTAAATGTTTTCATTGCCCGATCCGTTCGAGTCAGGTAAATAATGGGCTAGTTCGAACTTGAAAAATTCTAACTTTTCTGCTTGATTTTTAAATTTGATTTCTTCTAACTGATGATTAAAGCTGATCACTAAATTATTTCTGGCAAAATTGGAGTCTGTTTCCTGAATGAATTTTTCGATGGTGATCCTTAACGAAGGATTGGGATTAGTTAATTTCTTGAGGGATGACAAAAGAAATGAAGGAATTTTCAGGTTATTTCTGGTAGAATCAAGATCTGTAGGAAGAGATGAGAAATCGGTGATGCTCAATAAATTATAGATGAACACTCCAAGCTTGTAGGAGTCATACTTGATTGGAAATTGTCTGATCAGGTCCAAATCCACATTACTATCAAAACCTGGTAAAACTCTTGAATTTCTGTAGATAGGCTGGTCGGGATCCGAGGTCAAATTCGTCAAGATTTCAAATCCGAACAATTTCCATTCACCCAGCTGGGTGACGTAGACGGAGTTATAGAGATTCAAGTTTCCATGCAAACAGTTGGCCTTCATGTTAACAAACAGTAATGTGTGTGCCAAAGTATGGATACCATATAACTTGGCGTCTCTCGAAATCCCATTCTTGTGGCTCTCCAAGTATGTGATTAAGGGTACTACTGGCTCGGTGACAACGTACAATTGGGTCTCAAACTCGATGAAATCCATCACGTTGATGATGCCTGGAAACTTGATGAGCTTCAGCTTCTTGAACGCATTTCGTGCCAACAAGTCGAAGCCTCTCGAGATGTTGACCGGATCAGTCAAGCTGAATTCAAAAATAGTGACAGGATTGTCGTTTTTGCGGTCGGTACCATTGTAGACAGTCCATACGGCCTTAGAATTGAGGGGACCACCAGCTTGGGGGTCAATAATCTTTTCCTTGATGTTGTAGGGAATGGAAGACCCCGTCAAGGTGCTGAAGGTTTTGGAGAGAAAGTTCATCGTGGGGAGTCTCTATGAAGGTATACCAACAAGGTGTGAACAAATCTATCACTGGTCTAAGAACGAATGGCTGGCCAGGTATTCAAGTAATAACTCGAAGTGTGTATCTAAAAAACTTGATGAAAACTTCTGGAAACAAGGGAGTAGTTTTGTGGGTAAGTCTGGGGATGGCGGTGGATGTAGAGCTACTCAGTAATGGGATTAATGCTACCGTCTTTCGTTCCACTTGTCCACTCTCAACTACTGTCAATATGCTGAAATGTGTTTGATCTGACGCGTAAAATGACTATAAATTTATACAGGCTAAGACAAATTATTGCGAAAACTGAATCTACAAGAGAAGGATGGATATGAGAGAGTTATTGGGTTGGGTTGAGAGACTAATAAGGTCTACAGTTAAATAGTTCGGAAAAAACTCTCTTCATTATTTCTCATTACAGCTATATTTTTATGGTATTTTCACTTAATTTGAAATTCTTGAAAATACCAGCTACAGTATTCAATTATCAGGCAAAAGTCCCAATAAGGGTCCTGGTAACAATCCATACGATACCAGCTGGTTATAAGCTAGAAAAGATCTCTCTCTATCAATGCGAAGAAAGGTTTATAGGTGAGGCTTGGAAAAATGATTCACAACAAGCTTAGCTTATCAATTGATCACCCCCACTACAATCAAAATCTAATATAATTGTGACACTCTATCGAAAGTTTCCTACAACAAGAAAAATAGGCAAGTGGAATATACCAATAAATAATTTGAAGTAGCTTTATGATGATAGACTGGTAATTCATCTGTCACACATAATGATACGCCTAAAAGCATAATCCTTCCTCCATAGGTCGCTATATTGATTCATGACAATATCAGGGAAGCGATTCCTCTGGATAAACCTTCAAAGTTTTCCTTCCAAATGGCGTTTCTCAGCAACCATTCACTCATATTAAGAATTAAGTTCCATTAGCTCACATTGGAAGTTAAATTTCATGGCCATCATGGATTGTTAATGCCCCTTAACTCAATATCTTACAGAATAACATGGACCTAAACTACTTGAATCGCTTTCACATTACACCAAATTATCATTATCTAATGGTTGATTCTCTTGGGAATTTATATAATACTTATGTCATTAATAATACAGCACTAGTGTTTCTATAGGTTCGTTATATTGGACTTATAAAAATAAAGCAGATTATCCATTGATTCGACAGTCATCGGATCGTCACTCATTTGTGACTGTGTTCAAACCCCTTGGTTCTGGAACGGCAAGCCTCCACTCAATTGATTTCCATCTCGGAAACCATTGCCATCCAAATCGAGTGGTTGCTGCCGGAGTTGGGGGTTATATTGTTGAGGCACTTGCTGACGGGGAAGGTTTTGAAGATTGGATTGTTGTTGCAGCACTTGAAAATCAAATTGATTTCTAGCACTGGGTGGACTGGTGGAAGATACAATAGAAGATGGTGATTCTCCAGGAACTGCATCTGGTCTTCTTTGAGTCTGATTTTGGGGTGTTTGTTTCCCTCTACCACGAATACCTTTGTTCGAATTTTTATACAAATCCTTAAAATACATCAACAACTCTCTTTCTTCCTTAGGCAAACTTGTTAAACTAGCTCCACTCAATTCGGCCAATTTATGAGTTAATTCATTTAATGTATTCAAATGGAACCGATTTTGATGTGATTTCAAGTTACCCAATTGAGTGAACGATTTATCACAGCCATCTAATCGGCATTCATAAGGTTTGAGATTTGCATGCGTTAACTTATGAGCTGCTAGATTTCCTTTACGGCTGAATGATCGGTTACATTCATCACAAGTGAATGGTTTTTCACCGGTGTGTAATCTCAAATGGGTTCTCAAATTACCTCCTTGGGTGAACTTCTTGTGACAATAATTACACTCAAATGGCTTATATCCGATGTGTGACCTTATATGAACCTCCAAATGAGTAGATTGCGTGAAGTATTTGAAACAATAGGGACATTGTTGGTTTTTCTGTTTCTTCCTTTTGCTAGAAGGTTCTTCATCATCATCACTATCTACTCCTGATCCACCTGTCTTAACCTTTGTAGGTTTATCAACCCCTCCCACCAAACTCACTGGGGCAGGCAATACACCATTATTCAATTCTTCTTTATCCCGTGATAGTGAAAAATCAGGTGAGCCTAAAATACTTCCATCTGGTGCTTGCCTGATTGGATTCGTTATTCCCTTTTCACGGGCTTGAATAACCAACATCAACTGATCGATCTTTGTGGCTCCTAACAATGGTCTTCCATCTTCCGACTTCACATATTGTTGAGCGGAAACCAAGTTTTTGTCATTAACTGGATTACTTTTATTCATTTGAGGTGAGACATTGTCCTTACGGCTGGAGCGACTTCTTCTTGACTTTTCATGTTTTGTCTCTTCAGATCGAGTTGGTTCTGATTGCTGTGGTTCTTGTGCTAGTTGTTGAGCTATTGGGGTGTTGGTATATCCTTGGGGGAGGTATTGTTGGAAATTCTGCTGTTGAGGATTCAAGAAGTTTTGTTGTTGGGATTGGGTATTTCTCATAGTAGCGTTGGGTGGTAAAGTACTGTTGTATGTATTTAAAGGAGGGGAATTCTGGTGGTAATTTGTATATTGGTACTGGTTTTGAGGTGAAAGTTGTTGATACCCTTGGAATAGCCTTTGTTGCGAAGGTTGTGGATGTGGTAGCACCTGTTGGATATTTTGTTGACCGTAATTGGTATATTCGTGTTGTTGATCTTGTTGTTGCTGTGGGTTTTGACGGTATTGCGGTACTTGTTGATGGTTTAGTCTCGCATGATACACGTTAGGCGAGGTCTTTGGAGATTGAGGTTCATCGTATTTAGCAGAGGATCTTGAAGACATTGAGGACGTTGGAGACATGTGTGATTTATCACTGGGGGGAACAGCCAAATTTTTTCCATTGGAATTATTTTTGGTTTTTTCGGTAGGCTTTCCAGATTGTAGTTGGGAGGTGTTAGAAGTTTTTGATTTGTCAAAAATGTCTTCACGTAGTTTAGTAGGTCCCAAACTGGAGCTTGCAGTGGGAATGGGGGTATTATCATTATTATCATTGGGTAATCTCATGTTTCTTAAGGTCAGCTGGTCATTTATGACTTTGAGAATGGAGTCTCTTCTCTGTTCATTGCTCATATTACTTAAATCAATACTTCCGTTTGAAATCATACCAGCAATGAAGTCACTTAAACTGCCATTGTAACCACTGATAGACCCCGGGAACCCTCCCAAACTACCGATATTACTATCGTTCCACATTGACAAATCTACTGAACCAAACTTTGATCTGGACCCTGATTGTGATGGTGCCTTAGGGTCCTGTTGTTGTCCTGCAAGCAAATTACCCAAACTCTCTTTGTTGAGAAGGTTTTCCAAATCTTCAAGTGAGATCTGGTCCTGGCCATTGGGGAACATTGAAAGTTGTCTGCTCCTATTGGTATTGTTGAATCCGCCCGCAGAGCCAACATTACCATACTTCCCTTGCTCACTCTTGCCCGAACCTGGTATTTGAATCAACGAGCTGAAGATACTATTGGAACGCGAGAACGAGTTGGGATTGGGGCCGTTGGAAGTGGTGGGCGGAGTGGGGTTGATGGGTGGTGGAAGGAAAATACTGTCACCGCGTGGCCGGCCATGAGGAGCCTGGTCCTGTGGTTGTTGTTGTTGTTGATGTTGTTGTTGCTGTTGTTGCTGTTGTTGTTGTTGTTGTTGTGGGAACTGTTGAGACTGATTCAAGTAGTAACTGGGATAGTTGGCGTCTACGCCTTGTCGTCCATCCTTGGCATTCAAAGTATAAGTTCCAGGCTGGGCCCCTTGGGTTTGGTAGGAGTTCAAAAGGGTACTGATGGAGTCCAGCCGTCCGGAGTTGAAGAGAAGGTTTGGGTTTTGGGCCTTACGATCGTCACCCATGGCGGTCGGTTGAAGATTCGAATTGATGGCACTAGATGGTACTGTTTGGGGTTGTTGAGACGGTCCTTGATGGTTCAGAATTCGGGAGTTGGCAGACACTGCGGATTTACCCATAACGTGATGAAATTGACAACCAAATGATGGAACGGATAGAGATGGATAGATAGGATAGACCAGTTACGTAAGCGTCGGTGGTAGCTTGACAGCTAAAAGAAAAGTTGTTGGTGGTGGTTGCGGTTTGGATATTCCGGAGGATGTCGCGCGACATGACCTAATTCCCATATCATCTGCTTGCTTACAAGTATTACAAAAACTACCGCAGTTATCAATGAATAACTGATTACTATTGATCATTACTAATCGGCTTTGACTGGGTTAACTTAAGTTAGAATGACTAATTGCTCCTGGCTCTAGCCATCGTCCCTCCCCACGCACGTGCTGTTTCATCTACTACTTTCGTCACGGTTGAAATCGTTTTGATTGGAGGGTCATCAACTTATTTGAAATTTTTGTTGCATGAGGTATGATCAATCAGTTCGGTTTTGACTTTTTTTCTTGTGCTTCCATTTCTTGTAAACATCGGCCAAGATGACCCAACCCATCCTGCATCCGGAGGTAGTCCGAAGGCTTGACCTCACCTGACTGGGGGTAGATTATATTATGCATTTGGTCCATAAATTGGATGGACATGCGAAGAAATTTGCCGTATTTACTGGCTTGTTCGGGAAGATGATCAAAATCACTTATCAAGAGTGAGAGCATTAGGTTTTTGATCAAATTCCCCATTTCCACCTTACTTAATGATTCCACCTTATTTAATTGTAATTTGGTATATTGTCCATGAAATCTGGTATCAATTTTATCCATAGTAATACTTTTGGTTTGATCTCCTACTTCAATCTCCAATTTAGCAACTTTACTTTGTAATTGTTCAATTTCTTGTTGTGCTTGCTGTAATTTTTGCAACTTCGCGTTATCTTGATTATCAACTTGGGTGACGACGTCACGTTTCGTCTTCTTCTCAACTTGAGTTGGTAAATCCCGCGTTTGCCTTTGATGCTTATACCATGTTAATTCATTGGTGATTTCGGTTTTCTCCAATTCGGCCCGGGCTAAGTCGCGGGTTAACTTATCGATTTTTTGTGTCAACTCTTTGGCCTTGGGATCTTCTTTAATGATATCGTCTCTTGAAAAATTGGCTTCTAATTCCCGATTTTTTTGTTCTTCTATTGCCTTTTCTTTCTGAACCATTTCAACCTGGATTCCATTCAATTGGATTTTCAAGTCTAAATTCTCCAGCTTTAACCCTTCAATCTCTTGTTTGAGTGCCTCAATCTCCGCATGATCATCAAGCACATCCGGAATCTTCGAAAATTCTTGCGAGTGTGGAGGGGTGGTTACTGGTGATTCGACGTCTTTGGCTTTTTTGGGGGGATCTTCATGTGTATGTATACTTCCATCGTGGTTAACACTAAATTTTTTACGATCATTTGAAGGTCCCGTATGGAGCCCTGTAAGACTAAGATCATCATCAGATGTAGAGTTGCTAATAGATTCAGTATGGCTTCGGATGGGAGTAATAAAAAGTTCCTTGGATCTTGACAGTTGGTGCTTCTGGGAGTTCTTTGTTGAGCCCTTTGGTTGCACAAGAACTCCTTGTCGTATCAACTCTTTTATTGAATCTTGCACCTTTTCATTTATTTGATCATTCAACATGGGAAGAACCCCTTCGATTAGTTCCTGTACTGAAACCTTGGGCTGATGAATAAAAGTATCTTCCTCTCTGTTGTAGCTGTTCATTCTACTGTGCTTGCTGTGATTCCTACTATGTGATGGTCTGATAATCTCGTTTGCAGTGGTATCATCACGGGACTCGTTGATATCAGGAAGATAATTGTCCTTAGAGTATCTGGACCATTTCAAGTTATTCCCCTTTTTTGCCATTAATGGAGTGGAATGAGACGAGATAGCTGGAGGTGAAGGTTTTGATCCAAATTGAAATTGAGACTCTTTGGATTCATTTCTATGAACTCGTTTGGGTGAAAGTATATGGTCCACCTTCTTGGGGATAGTTTCTGCCTCGTAGTCATTTCTGGTTTCATTTTCACTATCAAACTCGTCCTTCTTCTCTGGAGAACTCTCTTCTTCAACAATATCGTTATCAATTTCCTTTGCAAACCTCATCAAGAGGGACATATCATGCTTAGGATCGGCCATTCCTTCTTGAAGTGAATAGCTCGCATCAAGTTCGATTGAAGAGGTGTTGCTAAGATCGGAGTCGTTGTCTGGAGACAAATGGAAATATGACTCGGAGATTGGCTGTGACAAGTCGTCCATAATTGGGGGTTGGAAAAGACGTGATATGTGTACCAATTAGTCCAAGTGAATTTGAATGGGTATAGAAAGTATTGGGGGTATAAATGATCTGAATAATGGCAAATCTCTATGGGATTTCAAAGAATACTTTGTGACTTGGGACTCAGCTTCTTAAAAGCACTATGAAAAGGAGTGGGTAGTAGTTATGATGAGCCACAAGAGATATAAGCCGAAGCACTTGTGATCAGATGCTGGTAGTGAGATGGTGTTTGTAAACAACGCGATTATCGCGAAAAATTACTAAGACGAGAGAATGAGTATTGGAGTATGGGTTAGAGAAGGGTAATGGAAAACTGGTATGAAACTAGATGTATAGGCTAAGGCCAATAGTACTACTCTCAAAATATAGATGTGCTGCTATTATTCTGACATATCAGATATATGATTTAAACACCTATTGATTTGTGAGAGTTAAGTGTCTTCAGCCTAATGTCAGATATTGATTTAACTTTAACGACGATTCAAAAATTGTTAGTACCTTTGATATTGAACTGAATTATGATCAGTAGTTCCCACCGGAAGAAACGTCTATATAACTATAATATTCTTAATCACTAGAGTCTGCTCATCTCTATATTTTATTACTGTAGTCAGTTGTTTATTAATTATATCAGTGAAAATCATCATTGATATAATTTTGCCAATTTCAACTACCATCCAATAGAAGCTAATTCCACAGTGTAACTTCATCACCTCCACCTTTCGAATCACCTGCCTATCTTCATATCTTGCCTATCATCTAATTTGATTGTCGCACGCAGCATCGACTAAAATTTTCAAAATCAATACCTCATCACCAAAAACTCCATATCACCATGGCTGAAGAACCCGTAGACGTCCCAATGGTCGACGAACACGCCGAACAAGAACAAGAACAAGAACAAGAATACGATTTGGAAAAAATCAAATTGTTGCCAGGAGGCTCCGAAGACGGCACAGCAGCCTCATTCCAAGTCGTCGATGAAGACCACACCTTAGGAAATGCATTACGTTACATCATCATGAAGAACCCTGAAGTGGAATTTTGCGGTTACTCCATTCCACATCCATCCGAAAACAAATTGAACATCAGAATCCAGACTTATGGTAATATAACTGCAGTGGAAGCCTTGCACCAAGGTTTAGACAACTTGTCTGAACTCTGTACAGTTGTTGAAGAGAAATTCAGTGAAAAAATCGAAGCTGGAGGATACAAGACCACTCTTTAATCAGTCCAGTCCAACTTAATCAAGACTATTGCCCAGGCAACTCATCAGGTCTTTTCAGGACCGTGGCACTCAGCTAATCTGTATATTAATCGCCTAGCACAATAAATTGCATGTAACATAGACCAATGTAGAAGACGTAGCTAATTGTACAACACTGTTGTCTTGAGAAGTTTGTAAGTTTTTTCAATCTAACTTGCAGACGGACCTATGGTCCATTTTTTGAAATTTGGAAGGTATCGATGAATTGAACTACAGAGTCCCGGAAGTTACCTAAGCTGTGTGAATTATAGTTGACTAATAGTTGTAGCGATGTATAATGAAATGCCGCCTGTGTATATCCCCACCTTTTTGATATTGAGCCATATCGTATACAGAATTGATTTTAACAGATGAAACCTAACTAGGATAAACAGGAGTAGCCAATGGGGAGCGAAAGAAGCTAGTACTTCAATGTCACGTTAGCATCTCTTGTCAACCATCTTCTTCCATCTAAGTTTTCGCACCAACAGTTGCAAAAAACGGACCCACTCACTGCAACTTAACAGTGGTAGTCATTCCTTTGTAGCTAAGCCGATAAGCCCTAAACACCAATTGTTTTGAACCGTACCACGTTACCATGTCTGAATTCAAGAAGTATGACAACTCGTCCATTGTCCTACAACCCTATCTAACTAAGAATCAGGATCTTGGTAGTACAATCATGGTCAACTAAAATTCAATTTTACCAAGCCGTCAGCGAAATGTATGGCTACGAATATTTGTACACAAAGTAATCAAGGTGTCAATTGTCTCGAGAAGGTAGATTGTGGGTACAAGATACAAACTTCGTCTTAAACAGCTCGATTTAAACGGTGGAGGAGTTATTGAAAGCCAGGGTCAAACCTAAATATCTTGAAATATAAATATTGTATCGATAAGTCCCGGGGTATTGAGGGTTTCCAAAGTCCTAACTAGAGACCATACCTATCAACATTGAACTGCGCATCCTACAACAATTCAGAGTTAAAGAACCAGAGTGGGCAACAACAAAATTGTGTCAAAATAGTCTTGGTTGCCAAAAATAATCAGGCGGTAATAGCCTACTCAATCTTCAGGAACGTTCTAGTAGTAAAAAACAATTGTAGCAGAAAATTTGAGTCTACTCGATTCCAAGAGTTGTCTTTCATATAAATGTTTGGAAAAAGAATCAAAAAAAAAAAAAAAAAAGACGTAATTGATATAATTGAAAGGTGCCTTGATCTCGTGATAACCAATACCATTGAAATATTGATGCTTCGATTTACAAATAGCAAAGAGTTGTATTTATTCAAGGTGGCTCATCCTACTGAAAAGTTTTGTCCCCCATCTGCACTTACTGATTTGGAAATTTCTTTATCATGTTGCACACACGTCTCATCGCAGATTGCTTTTTCGCACTATATAAACCCTCATCGCCCCGTCTTTTTTTCAAAAAATTATACATAATCATGTCTTATAACGGAGATTCTTACGGTGGATACAACAACGGTGGATACAGCAATGGTGGCTACGGCGGCGGTAACGGTGGTTACGGTGGTGGCCGTGGTGGTTATGGCGGTCGTGGTGGAGGTCGTGGTGGCTTTGGTGGCCGTGGCGGTAACCGTTATGATGAAAGAGTCGAATTAGGTACCCCTGAATGGGATTTGGAATCATTGCCAAAATTTGAAAAGAACTTCTATGTCGAACACGCTGATGTCTCTTCTCGTTCTGATCAAGATGTTGCTGCCTTCAGAAAGGAAAATGAAATGAGTATTGTTGGTTCTGACATTCCTAAGCCAATTACCGGTTTCGATGAAGCTGGTTTCCCAGATTACGTGTTGAAGGAAGTCAAGGCTCAAGGATTCCCTAAGCCAACTGCCATTCAATGTCAAGGTTGGCCTATGGCTTTAAGTGGTAGAGATATGATCGGTATTGCTGCCACTGGTTCTGGTAAGACTTTGTCTTACTGTTTGCCAGCTATTGTTCATATTAATGCTCAACCATTGTTGAGTCCAGGAGATGGTCCTATTGTGTTGGTTTTGGCTCCTACCAGAGAATTAGCTGTCCAAATTCAACAAGAATGTTCCAAATTTGGTTCTTCTTCTAGAATTAGAAATACTTGTGTCTATGGTGGTGCTCCAAAGGGTCAACAAATTAGAGACTTGGCTAGAGGTGTTGAAATCTGTATTGCCACTCCAGGTAGATTGATTGATATGTTGGAAATGGGTAAGACTAACTTGAAGAGAGTTACTTACTTGGTGTTGGATGAAGCTGATAGAATGTTGGATATGGGTTTCGAACCTCAAATCAGAAAGATTGTTGACCAAATTAGACCAGATCGTCAAACTTTGATGTGGTCTGCTACTTGGCCAAAGGAAGTTCAAGCTTTGACCAGAGACTACTTGGAAGACCCTATTCAAGTCACCATTGGTTCTTTGGAATTGTCTGCTTCTCACACCATCACTCAACTTGTTGAAGTGATCACTGAATACGAAAAGCGTGATAGATTGGTCAAGCATTTAGAAACTGCCACTTCCGACAAGGATTCCAAGGTTTTAATTTTCGCATCTACTAAGAGAACTTGTGATGAAATCACCAGTTACTTGAGAGCTGATGGATGGCCAGCATTGGCTATCCATGGTGATAAGCAACAAAGTGAAAGAGATTGGGTTTTGAGAGAATTCAAAACCGGTAAATCTCCAATCATGGTGGCTACTGATGTTGCTGCCAGAGGTATTGGTACGTATTAATATTCAATGGGTTTTGGGGGATTATAGATTTTACTAATTTTGGGTTTAGATGGGAGTTTTTATCAATACGAACGTATTGTCGGACACAGTTTATAAGCGGGACTTATTAAACTTAGTACTTGGTGATTCAAGTACATTGCAGAAATACGATAGCCTACATGAGAGCTTGGTGATTCAAGCTTTATGACACAAACGACAGTAGGCTAACGCTGTCATTAAAAAAAAAAAAAAGAATAATACCGGGATCAAGCAAAGGATAAGAAGAAGGTTGGATTGAATCTGACTTTCTTTTCCTTGGCCGGGGGTGAAATTTTTCATATGTGGGGAAGCAAATTTTTGGCGTACGCCTTGAATATTATTAACTGGTCTTCTGGCTCCAGCGGATATGAGCTAGCAGCGATCGGCGACGAATAATACAAATGCTTTTCTATATATGCTTAAATAAAACACATTACCTCCATGATTCGTAGTACTTTGTCCAACTCCTTCTAGATCGACCCTCAAACATACGGTCCTGTAAAAAAAAAAAGTATACTAACAATTTAGATGTCAAGGGTATTTCTCACGTCATCAACTATGACATGCCAGGTAACATTGAAGATTACGTCCACAGAATCGGTAGAACTGGTAGAGGTGGTGCCACTGGTACTGCTGTATCCTTCTTTACTGATGCCAACTCCAAGTTGGGAGGTGATTTGTGTAGAATCATGAGAGAAGCCAAGCAAACCATTCCTAACGAATTACAAAGATTTGACAGAAGAAGTTATGGTAGTCATATGAGATTCGGAGGTGGACGTGGTGGTCGTGGTGGTCGTGGTCGTGGCCGTGGCCGTGGTGGTTACGGTGGAGGTAACTACAGATCGGGATCCAACGATGCCCCTCTTTCCAACCGTCGTTTCTAGTTTTGTATATTAGTATTTAATGAATTATAGAAGATAATTTTGAGTGAAAATCTCGTAAGTTTAAAGACAAAATGAGGGACAAAAGAAGAGTAAAAATTTGCAATGGAAAAAGAAAAGTGATAAAGGTATGCCTTATCCAGATTAATATGTAGCAAAATCTAAATTATCACCCTGGAACCTTATTAGTGTTAGCGAAACCGTGCATTATAAAATAATTATGATCTTAGATTGAGTTAGTCTCATTAGTTTAACTAAGAGACCAGTTCTCAAAACCACAGGCTCAACTTTACTGAGAGCGAACACGGTTTATCACCTACCATGAAATAAATTTATAAACAAACAAGTTCGATAAATCTATACATCACGAATATGTAAACGTAACTTTGATTTCCTTATGATAATCGTTAATTAACTCTCTCCGTAAACTATTCATCTATCATTTTCAGGCCCTTTTGGCGTATGGCGCAGATCCACTTTCACATGCAACATAGGTCCCAAAATCGCATGTGACGGCCACACGAGCCTATACCCAATACTAATTTTTGGGTAGTTTTCACTATATAACTGAACAATTGTCCTACAATTGGTACTACAATTCTAACATACTCCGTTGATAACCTAATTTAGTTCCTGCTTCGTCCCCAGTAATATTCCACAATTGAACCTACAAACTCTATCCCCTGAATTAAGGACCGTTAAATACCTGTTGATCAAACTTATAATATTGTATTGATCCACTTCATTAATCTCAATTGATTCAACAAATTGATCCCAATTGATTCAACCCCACCACATTCATTGACTTGTCCGATAATTCCGATAGGTCACCATCCCCTTTCCTTACTCCGGTTGCGAAATTTGTCAGCGATCTCTTCAACGGTGTTGAACGTGCGTTGAAAATCTTAAATCGATCTGAACTACATTAACTCTATTATCAAGCTTCAACAGTCTTGTTGCTAGAATTACATTTAGCCCATCTACTACTTTTGTCTTAGACTCAGTGATGTCGGTCTCATCGCTATCCATAGAGGAAGAAGAAGAAAAAGTTATCACCATGCCTACCTCAGGAAATAAGGGAATCACCTTTTCAGGTGAAACTTTTACGGTCCCAGAAACTCATGATATGGTTCAAGCTCTCTTTGACCCTACTCTCCGTAAGTCTTATTTCGAGTGGTCGGTACTTGCCATTCTTTTGTCCAATACCTTAGTGTTCCAGTTCATTCCTTCTTCCCAAAACCATCTCCGTATTGATATCTTCATTGGTCTCTACATCTTCTGGAGATTTTCCTACAATCTTGGTATTGGTTACCTTCTCCACAACCAATCAAAATACAGCAAAGTGGTCAACTGGGCTAAATCTTTGTCTGCCTTTGATCCCAAATCAAAGTCGCTTGTTTCCAGAGTGATCAGAGCTGAAATCCGTTCTCAACGAGGTCCGGATTACGACATCGATGCTTACCCAATTGAATTTAACACCTGGTTGATTTTCAGAAAAGTGGTGGATTTGATTTTGATGCTGGACTTTGTGGCATTCATTTGTCTTGTGGTTGCCTGTTCCATCAACAACGGTAATCAATTCCTCAAAGGCCAAGCCCCATGGTTGGTCTACTTTAGAATTGTGTTTGGATCTGTACTTATCTTGTTTAATCTTTGGGTCAAGGTGAATGCACATAATACTATCAAAGATTATGCATGGTATTGGGGTGACTTTTTCTTCAGACAGATCAATAATGAAGAGTTGATCTTTGATGGTGTTTTCGAAATGGTTCCTCACCCAATGTACTCAGTGGGTTACATTGGCTACTACGGTTTTGCAATCATCGCAAAGTCCTATACTGTTCTCGTGGTGGCTATTTTTGGTCATTTCCTCCAAATGATCTTCTTACACTATATCGAAAACCCACACATCGATAAGATCTATGGACCTTCAAAGAATGAAATCAACTGGGCAAAATTGTTGAAATTAAAGGATTTAAAGGCTTTTGACAACGTGAAGCCTTTGGTTGGTTTATACAATTTTAACGTGTTGAGATCTTCCGATATTGTTAACTTGATCTTGGTAGTAACATATGGTTTGATAATTCCTGTGTTGGCAGCTCAATCTACTCCCATTAGTGCACTTTCGGCTCCTCCTGCTTTGAACTATGTGTTTTATCTCACAGTAGGTATTAAGTTATTGGAATCTCTCTCCATCAATATCTTGTTGATCTTACAAAGCTACTTCAAGGTGTTCACTAAGTGGTACATGTCTATGGATATTCCTGTTGAAAAATCCTTAAACAACTGGGCTGTCGTTTACAACACTCTTATAAATCTAACCTATTCTTCCTTATTTGGTCTCAATCTTTATAAATATCTTATTGGTAACAATAAAGAATATTTTAATGACTGGTTATACTTGAGAATTTTCATTGGTGTGACAGCAATAATTACTCAGGTTTGGGTCAACTCTTCAATTGTGGATCTGATTGGTTATTTCGGGTGGTTCTATGGAGACTTTTTCATTCCAAAGTCTCAAAGAGCAATGACTCATTTGACCAAGGCTGGTGTCTACAGATATTTAAACAATCCAGAACAAATCTTTGGAGTTTGTGGTGTTATGGGATTATTTATCATGAATTCAACCCATGAAAATATGATCCTTTGCGCCATCTGGATTGTTAACAACTTTTTTAGAATCAATTTCATTGAAAAATTACACATGATCAACATCTATGGTGAAGAAGTTTTTGAAGATTCCGGAGTTACTAAAACTTTTAAAAAGCATTTGATTCCTGATATTATTCAAAGAAGATTAACCAATGATGGACCATCTCCTAGTGATTTGAGAAGAAGATCTAAGAGTGGTTCCATAACTGAATCTTTAGATAGTTTCATTAAGGATCTCAGAAACTCATCTACCAAATTATCAAGACATAATATTATTGAATTGAGTCAGAATTTAACCTATGAAAACTCCAATTATACCTTAAAGGTTACTGTTCCTGAACCTTCGAAGTTTTTCACCGTCGGAACTCCAATTGAAGTATCATGGAAATCTCCTAAGGACGCTCATAACCCTAAAGATTGGATTGGATTATATAAGATTATCCAAACTCACTATTCTCGTACCAAAACTCTTATTTCCTCTTCTGGAAGGTGGATCAACTGTGAAGAGAATGAAGGCACTGCGAAGTTTGAAAAAGATAAATTATTTTGGGAAGAGGGTATTTATGAGTTCAGATATCATTTAAATGGTAAGCATGAAGTAGCATATATTTCTGAACCATTTGAAATCAAAATTGATAAGGTTCCTGTACCATCACACCCAGAACAATTAGTATCTTTTGCAAAGGATTTAAAGAGTTCTATTTTCGATAAGGTGGTTGATATTGAGAGTATTTCTGATTCCGTTGCAGTTGCTGTGAAAGATAATGAAAATATTTTGGAAACCTACGAGTTATTAAGCTCCTTGATCACAAAGTCCACTGATATTAAAATCAGTGTAAAATTATTTTTGAACGATGAGGAGGAGTTGAGTATTGAAAAGTTGAGTAAAAAGTTGATTAGTTACAAACAGGTGTTAGAGGAATTATGACCTCAGTATACAGTCAGTATTAATAGCCAATTAATACTTGTTTATATAGGGCATTACATTAATTATAAATATAAATCGTGAAATAAGCCGTGTAATGTTAATTAGAAGATTAAAAAATGAGTTCATTACGTTTTTTGTTTGTCAATAAGCTGTAGTCTTTCGTCAAATTAGCCCAATTATCAATTAGAACTTAACAAATATGAATTGATATTGGCCCTAACCTTCTTAGACATGTTATTGCACCCTTCTATCACCTTTTCCACATCCTTTTCATCCAAGTTATCTTCTCCTTCGATCCACAACCCTACGATCTCGTCGTTTCTCAAGTTCATAAAACTGACCAATCCATTGATACCTTCACTATCATCTTGAGGGTCCAAAACCAACCCATCTTGTGCTAATCTCACCACTCCACTGCTAACAATATCCTTCAACTCAATACCTGAATCTACCAAAGCCACTGAAGAACAGTTCAAGATCCAGTTCACAAGACTGAGCAATCCTGAGTTGGTGGTTTTTTCAGACTCTTCGAATTGGTCGCTGGAGATAACGGTGATGAATACATCGATGGTTGACTTGGGATACTTCTCTAATATCACAGAGGGAAGTAACGATGTTTCTATATAGGATGAAATTTTCTGTTCCACATTGGTTAACCCCGTACGGTAATTTTGATTATTATTGGTGTTTCCTGTGTTAAATATACCTTCATTAGGCTGGCTGATATGGGGTAAGAACTTGCATTCTACCGAGAACGAAGCTCTCTCTATGAAGGATCCACGAATGGGTCTAGGTCCAAAAACCAGTACTTGTACGATGTTGTTTCCTGCTTCCAAGTAGGCTGAACCATTGGCGTTTTCTATGAGGCCAGTCTTCAAGAAAAACTTTCTGATTTCATCGGTTTTTTTGGATGGTACTGGCGGATCGTTGGAAAGTATGCCGATATTGGGTATGATGGTGTTGGTAGGTCCAACAAGTCTTCTTCTGTCACTCATGAGTTGGAATTTAGTGAGTAGTGATGAGCTAAATTTTCAGTCGCACTGATACTAAGACTATCCAATATCAACTACTAACAGTGAGACTCAAAATAACATTACCAAATACCGTTTGATAAAAGGTTGGGCTTTCATGGTTTCTCCAGCTGGGGATTTTATTATAAGCTAGAGCTACACCTCCAATAAAAATCCTCACTATCGTTGTTTGTTCAGTGATTGCTTGGAATAATTGTATAATCCTGAAATATTATTCGCACCCAGTTACAGTTCCATAAGCTTGTTAAAACACAATTTAGATCGTTTTAAACTTCCCTACGAGATTACAATATACATATACAGTAATAATAATTTTCGGTTTGTCGTGTCATTAATAAATATCGTCAGTTACCGTGAATCGGATTGAATGGATCCAAGTAGTCCATGTTCGTATTATCTTCCAACAAGGACAAATCCAAATTTGATAAATTATCTAAATTCATAGGGTTTACTTGGGGACCTGGTTGCTGTATCTGTGCATCCAATTCCTTCAACTCTTGATCATCTTTGAAAAAACTTTGTAACAGTTCAGTGGACTTTCGTGCATTCTTCTGCAACATATATGGAGGAAGGATACGCCCAAATATTTGTGCATCTAACTTGTCGAACACTCCAGGAAGATAATCAACTTTATCTGATTCTGAACCATTGGAACGAGTGGACGTTGTTTCGTTCTTCTCTAGTCCAAAGCTCTCAAATGGCATATTGGTAACTGAACTTTCGTTAGGTGTATTGCCTCGATTTCCGGAAACATCAATACCGTTATCTGAGACTTTCCCTACCTCTATGGGAGATTCAAATTGATAAACTTCCATATTTCTAGGTTCATTGGTGGCATAATTGGTAATATCTGACTGATAGTCATTGATTGTGTTAAAATTTTGGAAAGTGGCCTGAACGTTTTCATCTTGATAGTTCACTTGGCCCCTTACATTTCCAGGTCTCTTTTGGTTCAAATCCCTAATTCTAGATGAATTGGCTGTTCTTCTATTCAATTGCTCGAACAATGCATTCAATATGTTGTAAATTCTCAATGAAGCGTTCGAATTATTTTTCAAACAATCCAATACTTTCTTTCCTATTTCAATATCTTGTTTGATCATATCAATATTGAGGTCATCATCAAACAAAACACCCGCATAGTTCATTCCTGATGAATTTGGTAATCTCGTTCTAGATTCATTTGTTTGGTCGCCATAATTGGCAAAATGAAAGTAGTACGCCAAACAGGCAATGGAGAAGAATATAGTATACATTGAAAACCAATAAGTTCCCACCAACATATTTTCATCTATCATTTTGTTGGACAATTTCACCACCATTCTTGCAACCTTTATACAGTTTCTACCACGAATTAATGATCTAGGGTCTGAATTTTGGTAGGTCATTGACCCATTACTAATGAAATGTATAAATGGACGGTACAACATGATTTGACAATTCAAAAATGCCAAATGAAGGTAGTAGTTTGCTAGAAGGAACTTTTCGGGAATGTTTTTGGAGCTATTTGGATCGTTTGGATCAGTCGGTTTTAATTCTTTGGGAAGGTTTTGTAGCCATTCCTTCAATTCAATCTCTAATTCGGTGACTTTATTGTGGATATGATCAGGGGTAACATTGGTAGCTGACTTTCCCACTTTGATAGGATACAACTTTTTGACTATATGGGACAATATGAACATTAATTTCGTGTGGTGGTTAGCACAACCTGATGATGATAATGCACCCTCTTGTTTATCATACAAATACGATTCTCTCGTGATATTTTCGTCGTCCAACTCCTCAGGAAATCCCTGGTCGAATTCGTCTTCTTGAATAGATCGGGGTAGTCCTAGTAATGAGTTGATATAAATATCCATTTTGTAAATGGTATAAAATAATCTTTTCCTGGTATCGATTTCAATAGGATCTAATTTTCGTTTGGAGTGCTGGAAAATAGTTAAGTTTCTGTGCAAGCCTTCTTTCAAAGCCGATCTCAAGGCTATACCAATGTAGGAGTAACATGTAGACAAACGTGCTGAGCACTGGAGGTAGATGATCATCATTACAATGGTTTGAATTGAGTGGATGTCACTGACGTTACTGATATCGATTAGTTTACGAGCCTCCAAGAAATATTTGAACCCGTCATCCTCTAAATTCCCATTGATATCAGGAGAGCCATCGCTAGTCTTGGAGAATAGAGAACCGCATGCCAATAAAGAGTAAAGGAATGGTAAGAATTTCTGTTGTCTGTCACCATAAGCAGAAGGATCTAATGAATATAATAAGTCGACCTCCTCCAAAAGTGAGGGACGGTGATAAAACCGAAATAGCACACATGCCTTATACCATGTAACGTAAATTAGCTTTAAAGCGATCTCTTTGGATGGAATAATTAATTTGAACTCTCGGTTGGAAGGAGTTTCTTCGTAATAGGTCAATGATGCTTGTGAAGACCGGTTGATCGGTGGACTAAGAGGTCCCTCTGTTTCATAAAGTTCACATACTTCAGACAATTGAACTGCTCCCAGATATTTACTTTCCACATACGACACCGCTTTTTGAAGCTTATCGAAATCCAAATTCAATGGCCGGGACGCATCCAAACAGTTCAATTTTAGTTTGGGAAGTAAGATGTTTAACAAATTCTGACACTGGATGAGGTTCTTGGCGATGCTGGGAGAAACGGTATGGCCACCCACAATGTCGGTGTCAATGGCTGGTGCAACTCCCGAAGTTCCCGCTGCTGCTGCTGCTGCTGCCACTTGTACCATGGGAGATGATTGAGCAGGTACTGGATATCCACTGACCTTCTTGTTACGGATGTTAGGCTGATCATAAGTACATTTGTATGAATAGACAGTACAGTGAATGCATGGCTGTTTACCATCACACTTTACTTTTTTTTGACGACAGTTATCACAAGCTCGAGCCACCCGTTTTCGCTTCTCCAGGTTATAGTCGGGCACAGGTGAACCCTCAGCCTCTCTTTTAGGCATGGCAATTGATTGAAGTTGGTGAGGATGAGTGGAATGAGTGAGAATTGAAGATGAGTAATTTGATCAAGATGAGATTATAAAGACCGAGGAGAGTACCAATAAAGAATTAATGGGTGAGTGTAAAAAATATGAGAATGTGAAAGTATTTGTGAATGAGGTTGATGAAATTCAATTATAGTCAAAAAAAAAATAAGGGAACATATGAGAAAGATATACCTATTATCAAGAAACTCAAGGATCACTTGATTATTGTTTATTATCAATTGGTCATTTTAGACCACTAATTCAACGGTCTAAGGTATTGCGAGCACTACCTAGTATAATCTAAGAATTATTTTGTGGCCTCTGAAGTCTCCTGTTGACAGTGAACATGATGAATTACTAGCTTATTTAACAGTTTATTATAATTTGGGCACAACTGTCCCCGATACTGGTTTTGGCTACGATGCCACATTCCATACAATTGCAATGATTATGATCCTGTGTGAACATTTAATGTCGTAAATATTGAGGATCAAAATCTCACATGTCAGCCGTATCTTCATAAGCCCATCCCTACATATTACTGAATACATGGTAACAATTTTAATTTTTATTGTCCGTTCCTAACCTGGCTTTATCCCTGAAAAATCCAATTAATCATTTTCTCTATACTTAATTAATTTTGATGGGTTTTTCCAATAAATGGCCCATTCGTTCGATTTTTGTGGATAAATAACCTTCGATTTCTTTTGATTTGATCCCTTTCTCTGATCCCCATGCCAACGGAATCATAGGTACTCTCTCCAATACTGTCACTTCTCTATTTTTTCCTTCGACAGCAACGATTTTGTCGGGATTATTGGTGAGAAGTTTGATGTCTGTCAACCCCAAATCCACTAAAATGGCAGTGGCTAACGAAAAGTTTCTACCATCGGCTGGATGACGTAACAAGAGGTTAGCCTGGACGGTATCTGCACCCAAATCTTGGAGATTATAGGCTTTGAGTTTTTCTCCCAAACCAATTCCTCTTCCTTCTTGACGCAAATACACAATACATCCATGACCATTTGCTCCCATTATTCTACCAGCCTCATCAAATTGTTCACCACAGTCACATCTAGCAGACCATGCAGTTTCCCCTGTATAGCACTCCGAGTGTATTCTAACTAAACAAGGATGGCTATATGTAGTTTCTGGCTCTATCACAAGATCACCATTCTCGGAAAATTTTAACTCCTTGCCATATTTAGTGTCTGAGTCTGCCTGAGTCCTTCCGGGGAAAAGCTTGCCGATGTATGCACCTCGAGTCATCCGATCTTGTTGGGTCTCGTTAGGACGACGACGGAACAATGACCGAGACCTTACATCTTCACCAAATACTATGGCTAAATGTTCTTTATTGTCAACATTATTCTCGTACAAGTGGAGAAAGATTTCGGGTCCTTGAGTGGTAGGGATTCTGGCCCTAGCCAAGCAATTCACCACTGGTAACTGGTCGGGAAGTGGAAGTTGTTGCCTGACTTCGTTGGAGATATGTGGAGGAGAAGAAGGCAAGTCTGCAACATGTGAAGGAGTCAATACGGGTGATACCAAGGGAATGTTTATGTCTATTGGGATAGGCTGTTTTATGTCACTCATGGTTATTGGGGGATTTGTTGGATTATGGACTAGTTATATAAAAACCCGCTTCGGTAAAGTATGGAGATTGATCTGAGTCAGTAATTTTTATCTTTAGTCAGCAGTTATAAATGACGCCATACAAGACTTGAGGTCGAGCCGTAGAGCAAATTACAAAATTACTGGAAGGCATAACAACTTCAACAAGTAGTAGTTGAAATACTGAAGTAATATTGAAATATTCATTTCAACAGTGTTGAGTTAGTTTTACTATAACCGGGTTTAATTATGAGGTTATCTTGAAAAATTCTTTTTATTTCATACTTAGATTGCAACATTTTCGTACTTCAGTGATATAATTCGTAGTATTTGTTGCTCGGAAGTGAAATACTGATTAAAGTTAATCGTGGCCTTGTTGCTTCTTTAACTCGCTGATGTTACCGGCTTGAATGTGCTATTTTAGATGCAAATTCGCACTGATATTTTAGACTTGATACCTACAGCCAATGACTATCACCGCTGAGCCCCAAAGCCATCTAACAAGCCTCGTAAGTTCGGAGCCAAGGCGTTCGTCTGTAAGGAGTCTTTGAGGCACGTTGGCTCAGAATAAACTGATCCGAAAGATAAAAACCTAACTCAACTTTAACCTAACTATTTGACTTAATTTACACTGGATTGAATATTAGCTCAATGTTAACTTACTATTTTATTGGTAACAATATTGCTAACTTAAACTTGGTCCCGTTGCACAAGCTTAACTAAAGGTTGTTTAAAGTCTGTTTTTTTGTTTTGAACTGTTTTAGGTCACACGCTCCTACTTCAAGTTGTAAGGTTAGTCCGATTGGCTATGGCTGCAAGTTTTCCATCTGGCCCTATCAGTCTACTGCGTCTTGGGGCCAATGCTTCTCAACCACCCTATCACCTCCTTCTCTCCAAATCTCTCAACATCTACCACCAACCGGTCAACTGGAATCTGTTTCCGCAACAATACCACAGATGGGATACGACCGACTCCGTATTCCATCATCAACTCTCTACCACCAGCTGTATCTGCTAAGATATTCACCAAATTCACGGGCGTTTCACTGGGGTACTTTTCACGGTTGCTCAAGATATCAAAAAGAGCCTGGGTCACCTTATTGGACTTTGGATCGGCATAGGTGAAGTTCAACAACAAGGGCTCCTTGAAGAGCAAGTAATCGTGAATCTCGTTGGCATTGGTGACGTAGGATTCAAAAATTCGGTTTTTCGTGGTGAATTCGTGGGGTTTTGGTGGGTAAATTAATCGTTGGGTCTGCCATGCCTTGAACCATCCATTGAAGAGGGTTCTGCGGATGCAGAGGGTGGTAGAAGGTCTAGAAAGTGCTCCTATGGGCTTTAATGAAGTTCGAAGGCCAAACATGATGGTGTAGTAAACTTGCCAGCAACAATAAGTTGAACGGCGCGTGAACGCCCCATAAGAGTACGGTTTTCTAGCTAAACTAATTGAATTATTAGAAAACTTCAGAAAAGAATGGGTAGCTTGTTGAGATGGGTATCGTTAGCTTTTTACAAACGTATAGTCCTCAAAGCCAACTGATCGTGGTAGGTCTAATTTTGTCATCTTCTCTAATTTCAGTATTGCAACCATTGTAGTATTTCCTTTGAATAATGACTCTATTTCAATATTCTGAATAGCTAATAAGCATTCTTTAGCATTCACAATTTTGAGACTTTGAGCTTCTCTCGGTAAACCCAGTCCATTTTTTAATTTCCAATTCGTGATGTAAGATATCCACTACCATCATTGTCTATTGTCTATTGCCTATTTACAGTTGAAGTCTAATTTTCCTACTTCTTGTCCTCAAATCCGTCTCTCCACCTCTGCTTCCACAAGTTACAATCGAATTTGGGCTTACCCAACTTCACATTAACTTCATTATGAGCATCACATAACCATTTTCCAAACTGGTCCTGGGTCTCCACCTTGGGCTCGTTCTTACCCAAGTATTCCTTAAAGTCATCAGCACAGAACCAGCACGGGTAGAAGTTCCCAAACAACTTCAAAAACTGTTTCAAATCTTGTTGCTGCTTTGAGTCAGGCTTCTCGGGGTAAGTGGCCGCAATTGAATGTAATAATGTCCATGATGACTTTCCTATTACCTCAACATCGGGTGGAACGTCCTTGTACCCATCAACGGGCTTCTTGGTGGTCTTGGTACTTTTGGCTATTCCCGTAGTTGCAAATTGGAAGTCGTTAAGGGTATTGCAAGTACGACATCTGATGTTAGTATGGACAAATGGCAGATAAGTCACTTACGGTTTGCCATCCTTATCGTAGACGATCTTACGGCCTGATACCCCGACCTGGGGGCTGGTTTCACTAGTCATGGTGATGATTTGGTTGGTCAGCGTGGCAATATATGTGCAGGCTCCTTTAGATATAGTCACCTGCGACACATTCGATTTAGTTGAGCCATAAGATTTGAATACTACGTCTACTTGCCTTAGATGTGATAATACTTTTGGCTTTACTCTATGCAAAATCCATCAATTGAATTTTACTATATGGATATCGAAGAGGATCACGAAGATAAATTTAAAGTTTTTACAATTTTTCAAAAATTTGAAGAAAGATTCTTAATTTGTTCACAACAAGTACTTATATGTCGAATAAATTAGTGTGATTATGAAATTAAGAATACTACTATTAAGGAAAATATTTGTTTATTTGATCTATTAAACCCAAAATGCTTTATAATTACTATGCAATGAATAGATAATCCGACTAGGATTGCCCAATAGACCTCAGCCTATTGAATTCGGTTGATTAACCTCTTTTTTCTTTAACATAAGCTTCTCTTTGTCTGATGATCTCATCACACAAGTCACCAATCTCCTTCGACACTATAGCAGATCTGCTTTCGTAAAACTCAGACAAGTCGTATTTCAATCCAAATTCTTGTTCATATTCCCAAGCTTGTTGAATCATTTCAAACTTATCAACATCCTTGACGTACCTGGCTTCCACAGTTCTGATTTCCTCGTAGTCTAACCATAAATCCAAAATATCTTGAGAAAATTTCTCATTATATGGCTTGATAATCGCAGCCAAGTACTCAATAGAAAGGTATTCTCTACGATGCTTCTCCTTTTTGGTCACACCTCCAAATGGAGTGATGTCTCCAACCAAAGACTCGGCAATATCATGGATCAACGCAATTTTGGCGCATCTATCAATATTGATCTCGGTGTTAGGAATAGCCAATGAGATGATGGACATTCTATACATGTGGTCACTGATGGTCTCCACCCTCTCGGTTGGAATCCCTCTATCCACCCATCCCGTTCTCTTCTGTGTCTTGAGAAGTCTGACGATTTGGAAGAATGCCAAAATGTAGTTGATGGAATGGTTAGGACCGTTAGGTACAAGTAATTTCTTTATGTGGTCAGGTACCGCTTTTTCAGGGGTCCATATGTTTTCTGTGGTGTCTGGGGCGAGGTTGTACTTGGGAGAAGTCATGCTGAGGTACCGGTAGTAGATCTGAGGGATTCTTCGAAGAGTGATTGGTCTAAAGAGCATATGTAAACAATGCGAGATGGAGATCGCGGATGCGACAGAGAATTCGACATGGCTTGAAAATACGACACTAAAGCGACAAAACTTAGAGACTCCCAATTAACCACTCTTTATCAAATGATGATTCGTAGAACACCAAACCAGAAAACCACAGCAGTAGTCCAGAGGACTACAACTCTCAAAGAAAAGGTATAGGGTAACGAATAGTGATGACTTGAAGTGATATCAATCCACATTCAAACTTCATATTTGCTTCTATCGTTGTCTTTAGTTTTAGTTTCTTGGGTTGAAATGACTTGCACTTCCTACTTATTTCCACTTCGTTCGAATATCGTTTCATATCGTTCAATCTACAAATTTATACAGTTATTTATATGTATTAATGGACTAAACCACACGCTTAAGCAACTAATTCAACAACACCACCAACAGCTCTGATCTTTTCTTCAGCCAACTTGGAGACAAATCTGGCCTTGACAATGACTGGAACTTCTGGTAATCTACCCTTACCTAAGACCTTACCGAAACCGTGGGCCAAGGTGTCAATGACTGGGGCAGCAGACTTGGAAGAGTTCTTCAAGTATTCGTCCTTCTTTTCGGAGTCAACCAAAGTCCACAATTTTTCCAAGTTGATTTCTGGTCTCCAAGAGTGGTTTCTTTGGACGTGGAAGTGTCTCATACCAACCTTACCGAAGTAACCTGGATGGTACTTATCCAAGTTGGTTCTGTGATGATGTTGACCACCAGCCTTACCACGACCACCGGGATGCTTTCTGTGCTTACCAATTCTACCCTTACCGGCTATAATGTTAGTATTGATTTTGATAATTTCCACCTCATCCATTGATCATATTCCACAATTTTGATATCAACAACTTCATAATGAATGGGATTCTGTGTGATTGATGCTAGTACATACCAGAAACGTGTCCTCTGTGCTTTCTGGTCTTAGTTAATCTAGTTGGCATTGCTAAAGTAAAGACTAATATCTAACAACCAAAAAAAAGGAAGACTTTTGAGTGAAGATTTTTCAGACTGGATAGGATGCGCGCACTGACTCCCAATGCGGAAAGGGTGTGGAGTCGTGCGGTCCAGATATTGTGTCCTGCAGAAAACAAGCGAGGGCCCAAGCCCTAAGATTTAGTACAATCACGTGTAACTGCCAAAATGATCTTCCTTATTACATGTGGTTGCAAATAATGTCTAATTATCTATTTATTCAATTCTTGGAAGACCCCAAACTTCTTCATAGGTATCACGACCTTTAGTTTCTGGTATTTGAGTGGAAATAAACCAGTAACTAACGGCACACATGAATGTGAAAATAAAATAAACTCCACCACCTAACCATGAGCTCTTCAAAATAGGAAATAAGTATCCTACAAGAAAGGTGGCAACCCAATTCATAGTAGTACCCCAACTCTGAGCCAGAGCTTTAGCTTCAGGTTGAGTCACCTCACCAACCAATAAGAATGGAATTGGACCCAATCCAATTGCAAAAAAGGTAATGTAAGTGAAGGTACCCACGATCGAGAAGATTGAATTTGTAAGTATAATACCAAAACCCATTAATGCTGTCAGAATACCAAGAAACGTCACAGAGGTTAAAAGCAATGGCTTGCGACCCAATCTGTCAACCAAAGTGGCAGATGCAAACGTAACCACCAAATTAACGATAGAGATTAAACAGTTGATAATGATCGCAGAATTTGGAAAGATCGACACCAAGACAGATACTCCATAAAATATGATGGAATTGATACCGTCAAATTGCTGAAATACTAAAATTCCTGTGGACACTAACTTGGATTTATTGTATTCGGAGGACTTCAAATAAGTTTCTAAATTCACGGTAGTAGAACCGCTTGGTAAATTCACTTCACTCACGTCATTATCCAACAAACCACCGCTTTCAGACGAGTTTGAGTCAACACCCAGTTTGGACCAGCTACTAACTTCGTTTTTGGCATTATGGTAGTCACCACCTCTAAGTTTGTGTAAGACTTCAACTGCTTGATTACGGTATCCGTTATTTGCAAGCCATACGGGTGATTCATCAACAAAGAGGAAGATACTGATAAAATTTAAAAATCCAATAGCAGCAGCGGTTAATAATAATAATCTCCAACTATTATCATTGGTCCAAACTAACGACAATAATTGGGTGAATAAAATTCCCACATTAATAGAGACCTGATTCATGGATCCTAACAAACCTTTAAGGTGAGGAGGAGAAATTTCGTTGATAGTTAACGAAGTAAGCACGATAGCTGAGCCAGCAGCCAATCCAGCCACAAATCGACCAAACAAAAATGTGTAGTGACCATTATTTAATCCATTGATCGAAGATCCAATAAAGTACAATGCATTGTGCAACAAACTGGTCTTCTTTCTTCCAATCTTATCAGCAATTGTCCCCACATAGAATGAGCCGAACAAGCCTCCAATACTGAAAATGGATGTAACTAAACCCAATTGCTCAGTGGTTAAAGGAATACACTTTTCAAACCCATGGTTTCCAAACCACGACTCCTCATAAGGAACGCTGCCAGGTTTGGACTCACGACATGAGATAATAGATTCAGGAGAGTTCAATTCTGCCATGTGGTAACCGAACTGGAGTGACCCGAGACAGATAAGTGCCACTGCTGTGATCAAGTTGGCTGTAAGCCCTTCCCTGACCTTGATACCGAGAAAGGACGAAGTCATGGATTGGGATTGATATAATTGTTGGGGTAAAGGAGTGGTTTTGGTGAACGACCCCGAATTATCGTATTATGTAAGACTAGCGAATTTAATAGTTGCAATTGGCAAACTAACTTTGACTGAATTTATGTTGACAATGAAGACTTAGTTGGTAAACAATTTATCGGTTGTTTATTGTCAATGGTTGGGGTGTGGTTTGTCATTGTGCTATCACCAATCCAATAAGGTGCGACACCACTATCCAAAAAATATGTTGCTGAGGGGATAATACTCTACATCGATTTTGCAATTAAGTCAAATTATCATTTTCTTGCTCGTAAGCTGTCTATAATATTATACAATTGGAAGAAAATTTCCAATGATCATCATGGGAATACCAAATACGTCTCTTTTTAATGTCCACATGCAACCGGTTCTAATTTTGACATCAGGTTTCGGGGTTAATAAAGTACATTCTGTCATAGTGGCCCCTAGGAAATCACCAAATGCTATTCTCAGGAATAGTTCAAAGTATTCCACCACGGACTTGTCATCAAGTAATTCTACTATGAATTTTTTTTGGCCCACCAATTCATTTTTGGACCAACCCGTTAGCACACAGAATTCATTCCCCACATAGGCAATTTCACCTGTACGTCTCCATACTATTGTAGGTGTACCACTGACCCGAACAAAATTATCGTAGGTCAATAAAGTCCTTTGGAAACATTGTTCCATAAAAATCAAATCTCCTTCTTTCAAGGAGTTGGTACATGCAATAAATGAAGGTCTATATGCTGCCATCGACTTTGCCATCTGAACAAGCATAGGTTTTGGAAATCTCTTTTTGAGATATGCAATTAAAGAATGATATCCAGGGGTATACGAAAATGGTTTGGTTACTTTAGCATAAATTTCTTCAGGTTCCTTAAAGAAATCATTATCTTGAGCTTCGCCAAGTTTTGTATAGTGACTATCATCAGGAACAATCCCTATGGTAAATGAAAGAGTCAGTCTGGAGTTACGTTCATTGTACACGACGGGATCATTCTTTTTAATGGACTCAATGGCCGTGATGACGTCGGGGAACATCAGGACATGATCAGTTTCTGTTGGACCAAGGAAATATTGATTGATAGATTCTTCACATTTTGGGTAACGAGGATTATCATACAAGTTGGCATTACTTTTGGACCTGCCAGTAACGTCTCTAGGAGAGGAAGTTTGAGATGAACCAGAAAGGTATGGCGAAATTTGAGATTTGGAATGGAAATGAAGGTCTGATGGAGGGTTTCTTACATTACCCGACACCGTATTGGACATAGTAGTCGGAGATAATGCTGGAGAAATATTAAAAGAATTTGGGGTACCTTCATTAGAAGTACTGGGCCCAGGATGAGCCACATTATCTTGTAAGATGCTGGATAGAGTAGAATATTCCAAGTCTGCTGCTGAAGAAAGAAAATTGGTTCTTCTGGGATTTCTGTATTGTAGACGTTGAATCGAATCATGCATTGAATTGTGAGTGCTATTGTAATGAGAAGGTTGTGGTAAAGGTAAACCTTGTGGTTGAGGGAGTTGTGAAGCTTGAACCGGATGCTGGGGGTCCAGTGATTGTACCCTGTGATTATATGAGTCTCTTGGATCTTGATTGACTTGATTAAAGAACGAATCAGATTTTGAAGGTCCAAACGGTTCATTTGAAGAGAACAGAAGCTCACCAACCCCATTTTTGATTCCCGGAGTCTGTGATGGAAGTGGAATGGGAAGGTCTGACTCGGATTGTGACAAGTTATGGCTTAAGATCGATGGAGGAACATCCGCCAAATATTTCTTTCTCTTTCTTGGAGCATCTTCACAAGACTTCTCCAATCCCCTTTGAATACACCTTTTGCACGGACGGTTGGTGTCACACGTCATATGGGCCTTATGACAATGATTACATGCTCTATTAGTCTTCCTTCTTTTCTGTACGTTAGTAATGTTTATGGAGACAATCAGGGTTGGTGATGTGCTGAACTCGAGTCACTAGTAGCACACCATAACCGAACACACTTACCGGTTTTTGCTGCTCCCCAGATGGGCCAGCAGATTCAAGGGTGCTCATGGTGGATCATTCAGTGATGGCCGTTACCCCAGAAGGGCTCCGAGTCCGAAGAATTTGAGTGCGCACGAGAGTCCGGCCCGGCTGTGAGAGGGGATAAAAAGAGAGGAACAAGAAGAAAAAGAGGGAGAAGTAGAGGAGAGGGCAGAAGGGAAGAGAGAAATGGGTGTGGTGGTTCAATGTTTCAAAAGACTGTTTTTGAACATAAATTCAAGGCATTTAGTACAGTTTCATGTCAGCACTTTGGGCCCTGATTAACGAGACGCACAATACTTTTTTATTATGGACATGTGAAGAGGTGAGGGATTAATAATGAGACAAAGAAGTGATGGAAGGAGATGGAAGAGGATAGATTGATATTCTCATGGGATTGAGACAAACTTGGTGTTTGCCTTGAAATTTTCTTCTTAGACATCTCTTGAATTGGTTAGTCTTGCTCATCATAGCTCATTAAAATAGAGGATGATGCCTGTTATGTGATTAAGGTGTAATTTCATAAATTTGACATTATTTGACAATTTCCAAAAATTGTATTCGGAGCATCTCTTTAATCTCTTTAATCACTCTAAGTCGTTTTAAGACTTCAATGGATCTCTTGGTTTTATGAATCATGCAATTAATCCTTTTCACGATAATTCTGATATGAGAAAAAGTCACTACAATTTTTTTATTGCCTTTATTGCCTACTAGAGTCACATTGGCGCTATTTCTGCCTTTATACTGCTTCATGGGCCCAAGTTCGTCCCACAAAAAAACTTGTTTGCTTAACTCTCTCCTACAAATATGACTTAGATGTATCGCTATGAGTCATCTAAACATAAACGTTTATAAAATGCAACATCCATGTTTGAATAATCCAATCAGGTTTCTTTTTTTTTTTTTTAGCTTTCCAACAATTCTAATTCGTATAGCGTATTCAAGCTATACCACCACCCCATTCCTTGTTCTCTTCTGTTGGATCTCCTCCACGTGATCCTGAAAAATTTCTCAGATATCAGGTACACTCCATCAACCACAACCATAACCAGAATGGCTGATTTCATTGCAACCTTCAACAAATTCAAGGTAGGTGAAGCCTCAAAGGCCGACGAAGCCGCTTTCCCCCCATTAAACAATGAACAAAAAGCATTAGCTGCTCAATTCAACACCTTATCCAACAGATTCGATGAACCTGAATCAGTTGTGGCATTAAATGATGCTTTAAGATCCAGCACCTTTGTCAGTGGTAATGTCCCTTCTAAGACCGACTTGGTTGTCTTTGAAAAGATCTTTCCATTGGCCTCTAAATGGACTTCCACTGAAGATTTGGCCTCGCACAGACACATATTGAGATGGGTAGATTTGGTTCAAAACACCCTCTTCGAAGTTCCAGAAGATCAAAAGTTGGTTTTGAAATACGATGTCGAACTCCCAAGAGAAGTCAAGGAAAAGAAGAAGCCAGCTGCCGCTGCCGCCAAAGATGCTCCAGCCAAGGAAGCCGCACCTAAGGAAGCTGCCCCAGCTTCAGGTGATAAGAAGGAGATTTCCGAAGAAGAAAAGAAGGCTAGAGCCGAAGCCGCTAAGGCCAAGAAGGCTGCTAAAGCCAAGGCCAAGGCTGAACAAAACGCCAAACAAGCAGCAGCTGTTGTACCAGTATCTCCAGCATTAATTGATTTCAGAGTCGGTTTCATTCAAAAAGCTGTCAAGCACCCTAACGCTGACTCCTTATACATGTCTACCATTGAAATGGGTGACGAAGATGGACCAAGAACCATTTGTTCTGGTTTGGTCAAATATGTTCCACTTGAAGAAATGCAAGAAAGATACGTTGTGGTTATTGCTAACTTGAAGCCAGTTACTATGAGAGGTGTCAAGTCTATGGGTATGGTTTTGTGTGCCTCCAATGAAAACACCGTTGAGTTCGTCAATCCACCACCAGGTTCTAAGGCTGGTGACAAGCTTTTCTTTGAAGATTTCAACGGTACTCCAGAAAAACAATTGAACCCTAAGAAGAAGGTATGGGAAACTTGTCAAGCCTTGTTCTCTACCACCGAAAACTTCGAAGTTACTTACACTGAAGAAGGTAAGGAACCAAAGAGGTTGGTCAATGCCAAGGGTGAACCATGTAAGAATTCCACCATTGTCAAAGCCGATGTCAAGTAAATAGCTAATGAAGCCTAGAGTAGGATAAATGCCATTAATATAATCATTGAAAAGCAACCAGAAAAATAGTTTAGTTGACTCTAGTGAGTCATTTTACTGGACAGTTGTAGGAGAAGTAATATTGGGAGACATGCGTGATGATCATCACCAATGAAGCCTATCATAAGCGACCGATTTCAAATCTGAACTCGTTCAAAGTCTAGTCAATACTTGAGTTATTAAACATTTTACTATATACTAGTAGTATAATAAGGCTGTCCAACATTTGGTTGGATGGTTATTAGAAGAGGTTTTTGTTAATGACTGGAACTTAGTTAAACTAAATCAATTCAAACCCAACTATTCCACCCATATCTCCGATGACTCATTGCAGCTTCTGCTTATTCACACGTACAAACCACTATATATAATCACAATGTAGTCTGATTTGAGCTTTTAGAAGCTTCTTTTATCTACGCATTTTATCTACAATTTCTTTACCCATCACTACATCATGATTGTCAAATCTAAGGTCAAGCTTAAGGACAAGAACGTCGCCCTTACACTTGTTCCTCAGGACTCCGAGGACTTGTGGTACATATACAACCTTTTAGCCATTGGCGATATCGTGGTGGTCTTGACTCATCGGAATGTCAAAAAAGGTAACCAAGCAGCAATCCAAAAGGGTAAAAGCAAAATGGAAAAGGTGTTGGTGAAGTTGAAGTTGAGTCTCGAGGATATTGACTACGTGGCATCCGATGAAGGTATGAGATTAAGTGGGAAATCTATTGAACCTAATGAACATGTTCCATTGAACAGTTATCATACTGCAGAAGTTGAACTTGGTAAAGACATCACCATTTTGAAGGAAAGCTGGGACCAATATGACATGAAGGTTCTTGACGAGTTATCATCCATCGAGAACAAGGCAGATATTGGGGCTATTGTGCTACAAGAGGGGATTGCTCATTTCTGTTATGTTACAGAGAGCATGACTAAATTGCAAACCAAGGTAGAAAAATCCATTCCAAGAAAGAACAAGGATTATGGAAATAGTGAGGTTGAGAAAGCCATGAACAAGTTCTATACTTTGGTTATCGATACTATGGTGAGGAACTTTGATTTTAACAAATTAAAGGTTATTATAATAGCATCTCCAGGATTTGTGGGAAGAACTTTGTACGACAAAATCATCCAGGAATGTTCCAATTCCAACCATGAATCCTCGAAAATATACAACGATGTTTTGAAGAACAAACACAAGTTCTTAATATCACATTGTTCCACTGGATATCTTCAAGGATTACAAGAAGTTTTGGAAGACCCAGCTACGAAAAAGAGACTTAGTGATACCAGATTTTTGAAGGAATCTGAAATCTTGGAGCAGTTCCATCAAGCGTTGAATTTGGATGATGACAGAGCCTGGTACGGGTTGGAAGAAGTAACCAAAGCCATTGATATGGACGCAGTGAAGTACTTAATGGTCACCGACACTTTGTTTAGAAGTGATGATATCCAGCAAAGAAAAGACTACATTGCTTTGACTGAAAGGGCTAAACATCAGGGAGCCGAAGTGTACGTTTTCTCCAGTTTGCATGAATCGGGAATTCAATTGGACCAATTGACTGGTATAGCGACTTTATTGAAGTACCCTGTCGATTTGATGGATTCTGATGAGGAATAGAGGGGGGTTTAATTAAATTTTCTGTACAAATAAATACGATAGTAATTTTTAAGCCAGTCTGGTTGTATCTCTATAAACGACAAACTCCACCTTGTTGATGTTAGGCTACCAGCGGATAATTTTACTATGTACAATGCTGTCAAGTTCTTTATTTCCATGACAAGTAACGAGATATTTTACTTCTGAACAAGACCTGAAATATTCTGGTTAGCCTGGCAAGTCATTCTGAATGTTCACTCCCGTAATCTTTTTCCTTTCTCGACGTACCAAACCTCTCCTCCTCTTCTATAGATAAGCATATCCTGGGCCAAACCTAATGCCAAGCCCAATACTGAACCATTCCTCACGTAGTTTCGCACCTGGACTCGACTCAAGTGGTAGTACTTACCATAAAACCCCGAAAATATCGCAGCAGCTGCTGTGGTGTTCATAAAGTCTTTTGTTCCTCCTCTCACGTAGGTATCAATGAACCATTCAAGTCCAAAAAAACCTCCTACCAGTAAGGAGTACTTTAAACCCTGTTGAACCGCATTTTTCCCTCCCGAGATGATCATCACGTAATTCTTCTTCTTATGATAAAAGTACCAACCTCCAACTGTTTGAGGAAGGCGATGGCCGTTTTCTGTAAGGTATCTGAGTGAGGACAGTTTGAGTCCATCATAGAAGCCCACGAGACCTCCAACGATCCCACTGGTTATGCTGAGGGCTTCTAGCCGATCATAGGGCAGGAGATGGAGCCTTTCGTTGATTAGAGGGTCTGGTGGGGATGTCATGGGTCTATCAGAATCTAGTTGTATACAGGAAGATGTATTGTACTTATTCATTGGAATCACCAATTCGGACCAGATTTATTAGCAGTTAAATGACAAGAGTTGTAATGTTCACCAGCAGGCTTTATGGACAGAAATATCTGTGAAGCTTGAAATTATGGAAAATCAATATTCCAGGGTAGACCAAGGTTTGGCTATTCTAAAGTTCCCAGAGCGATAGTAAGTAATTTAAAGCCAACGAGGTAATTGGAGGAGTATCAGAGTTAATGAATGATGCTTGAATATTTTTGTCTATATGATTATTGATTAAATATTTGCTGTGTAGATTTTCAAATTGAGAGCTCATATGAGGCAACATATAGTATTACACCAAAAAGGCATATACTTATTGACATAGACTAAACGGCTATCCGCTACAATGGGCACTTATCACAGTAGACAATTATCAGAACAGCATTGGTCATGACAATTTCAATATATCGTTCCAGATCTATGACCACACATTCTTATTCATTTTGCAACATCAGAGAATGTGCGATACACCCACCCTACTACAACCAATTTACAGATATTTAGGTCATTTACTATCACAATTATAAAGGCTCTAGCCTAAGCCTATACAGGTATCGTAGATCTACTGGTCCAAGATGGACTTGACAAATTCAACATAATCAACATTTCCATCGGCAGTCACATTGACCCCCTTCAACAAGTCGTCCACCTCCGAATCGTTCAACTTCTCTCCAATCGAAGTCAAAATGTATCTCAATTCACCCACTCCAATGTATCCAGTTTGGTCCTTGTCAAAAACTTGGAAACCCTTAATATAATCTTCTGGTAAACCTAAAGGCTTGAACCCATCAGGTCTAGCGATGATCTTTTGGTATGTGTCGAAGTCGAATTCGTTGGACTTGATGGAACTTTGTAATTCGGAAATTTCGGCAAGGGTTGGGTTTTGACCAACCGCTCTTAATAAGTCTCCCAAGTGTTCAACGGGGATCTTTCCGGTGCCTTTCTTGTCGAAAAGGGCGAAGGCGTCCTTGTAAGTCTTTGTGTTTTGGGACTGGCGTTAGCAAGAGTTTCAACTATCTGATGATTATACATACCATTGTGGTGTTGGTGACGTGTAGACGGATGTTTTTTTTTGAACGTAAACAAGAGATCTTTGTGAGTACCAGATCAAAAGAAATTTTATGTAATCTACGCGAGACTCTCCACAAGACTTGAGAGATCTGAATCAGTAGTAATAATTGAAATTGAAAAGTTTCATCAACCTAGAAATATTGATTAACATCAAATCTAGGCTATTTAGTTGAATATTCAGGTATACGAAATCTGATAATTCCCACTCCTCGTTATTACTCTCTCAGTACTGAAATCTTATCCTTTTCTCAGCTTTCTCTAGTCCTCACCAAATGTTTTTTCGTAGTATTCGCAGTACTTTCTTCCCTATCGCGTTCTAAGCATAGACACATGCTAAGTGTATCAGATCTTGGGAACCTCTCCCAATATACAAACGGATCCAAGAGGCGAAAAGTCCTGCTCTCAGAAAAGTTCCGTCCTGGCTATATCATCAAAGTTACCATTAGAAACTTCACCACCTACAACTATGCCGAATTCAACTTATCTCCTTCCCTTAATATGATCATTGGTCCTAATGGGACTGGTAAAAGTACGTTGGTCGCAGCTATCTGTCTTGGTTTGGGAGGAAAACTCGATTTGATCAAGCGGAAAAGCATCAAGTCCATGATCAAAAGTGGTGAAACGAAGGGGTCCATTGAAATCATCATGAAAGACGTGGATGGGAACCCTCCATTAAAAATCCAAAGAACTTTCACCGAGAAGGAGTCCAATTGGACCATGAATAACCGTATAACTACCGAGAAGGCCGTCAAACAAAAGTGTAAGTCATTGAATATTCAATTAGATAATTTATGTCATTTCTTACCTCAAGAAAGAGTTGCTGAATTTGCAGGATTGTCACCAGAAAAATTATTACTAGAAACTGAAAGAACCCTTGGCGATGGTCATTTACTTGAACAGCACGAAACCTTGATTTCAGTAGATGGAGAAAAGCATACATTGGAAACAAGAATTAATAATTTACAAGAGATCTTGGCAAAATTAAAAGAGGAGAAAAATAGCTTAGAAGAAGAAGCACAGAAGTATAAAGAGTACCAGCGTGTTACTGAAAATTTGAACAATCATATCCAATTATTGCCTTTTGCACAATTATCCGATTTAAAGAAAAAGCAGGGCCATCTCAAGCAACAGAAGGATGATGCAAAAGCTAATCTAGTCAAGTTCAAGGTCCAGGCAGCCCCAATAATAAAAGCCCTAGAAACCACACACGAGCTTCTCAAAGATTCTTCTAATGAACTAAGAGAACTCAAGGACTCGATTGAAGAAATACAGACTAAGTTTAATACCGGAAAATCAGATTATGAAGCTATAAATGCAGACATTACTCGTTTGATGGTTACGGCTGAAACATTAACCAATAAATCTGCGGACAAGAAGAAACAATTGGAAAAGTTAAAAGTAGAACGCGAACAGTTGCAACGAAGCAGGAACAATCTTCAGGCAGTTGATGAAAATGAGTATAGGGAATTGATCAATTCCTCCAACTCCAAAAAAGATTTGATAGACTCCAGAAATTCCCAACTAGAAGTTTTAAATGATAGTTTGGCTCGTCCGCACAACATTATCAAACAAGCAATGAATGATTGCAAGAGGTACGAAGAAAAATTAAACAGTAAGGATAAGTTAGACGTGTTGGAGCCCACTCCTCGTTACCATAACCCAGTCCGGGATGGTTCTTATAGAGCACACGTTGAATTGAGAAACAAACCAGAGTTCAAAGGTATTTACTCTGAGGCACCCGTTGTATGTTGTGATGTTACCGACAAAAGTTATGCCCATTATTTGGAGAAAGTTATTGATAATAATACACTTTTTTCAATTACTGTGTCTTCACAAGAAAATTACAAGAAGATCACCGATTATGCATTTAACGTCAAAAAATTAAATTTCCCAATAAGATTTACCAACGCCAAAGAAAAGCCAAAACCTACAATGCTGGCCGAAAAATTGCAAGCTTATGGCTTTGTGGGATTTTTGTCAGACTTTATTACCGGGCCTGATGAAGTCTTAAATATGTTGTATGATACTGCAAAAATTCATAATATTCCTGTGTCTAAAAGGAGTTTGAGCGATACAGAAATTCAAAGATTAACATCTCCAGGAAACAACGATCAAATACCATTTCGAAAATTTATTGCCGGAGATTTAATGTTCACAGTTCAAAGATCAAATTATGGGTCGAGACAACTTTTCTATTTTACTGAGAAGATTAATCCCAAATCACACTACTTTGGGTCAGTAGGGTTGACATCTGAAGCAAAACAAGACCTTCAGGAGAAGATCAAAGAACTGAAGCACAGAGAACGTGAAGCCAAAGTACAAGTCAAATCTATTCAAGACGAAATAAAGCTCGTTGATGATGAGAAACAGATACTTTTACATGAACTGGATGATTTGAGATTAAGATTGGACGAACTTCGTCATTTGAAAAGTGCTCTGGCCAACCTTGAAGGTCGGATTAAGTCTAAGGAGGAAGCCATAAGATTACTTGAACGTGAATCACAAAAAGATTATACTGACAAGATCAACCAAGTTAGAACTAAAATCCAGGAAAAGTACACATTGAGATCCGAAATCATGTCCGAAATAGCACAATACTCTCAAGAGTTGGCAGAAGGAGAAATTAAACTCAATTTGAAACAGTTACAAGTATTACAAGCCCAAAATAAGGAAATGAGTATCAGTGCACTTGTGCGAGAGATTGAGACTAAACTTGAAGAATTGAATGTGGTGGTTCAAGAAACGAAAAGAAAGTATAATGAGATCAAAAACAGTCAGGCGGCCAATGAGATTAGAAAGCAAAGTGAAAGATATACTCCCGAACAGAAAGAAATCTTAAGTAACTTAGCCAAAGACTACATGGAAAAAGAAGTATTCACTGAAGAACACATCAGAGAAAGAATTCAACAATTAGAGAATGAAAAATCGATCAAATCTACTGCCGATTATAGTTCGATTGAGAGTTTGAAGAAGAAGAACGATGAGATATCTCGAGCTGAAAGCGATTTACCAAGAATTGTGGAGAGAAGAGATAATTTGTTGGTTCAAATCTCCCTGATAAGAGAAACTTGGGAACCAGAACTTACAGAATTAGTACTGAAAATTTCAGTTGCTTTCAACAAAAGATTCTCCAAAGTAGCCAGTGATGGTAGAGTTGAGTTGGCTAAGAGTGAAAAGTTCCAGGACTGGAAACTTCAAATTTTAGTCAAATTTAGACAAGAATCTGAACTTAAAGTGTTGGATCATCAGTCTCAATCAGGTGGTGAAAGAGCAGTTTCCACTATATTCTTTATTATGGCATTGCAAGGATTAACTGATGCTCCTTTACGAGTGGTGGATGAAATCAATCAAGGTATGGATCCCAAAAATGAGAAAATGGCACACCGATATTTGGTCCATACTGCTTGTCAAAACAACAAATCACAATACTTTTTGGTTACTCCAAAACTATTAACAGGTTTATATTATCACCCAGATATGGTGGTTCATTGTATATATACAGGGCCATTTATTGGGCCAGTTGAGAAGGATTCCGCGAATCCTGATTATATGGACTTTGTGAGAGTCACCAGTTAGTATCACGAGAATAAACGATTCTAATGGTATCTTTAATTTGAAGTAGATTTTATTGAATCACTAGCTTTGCGAAGTCTGTCCTTAAACTCTTTTTCCCCAATCAAATCGATCAAGAGAGGAATGGTTAAACCAGAGGTACCACCAGATAAAGCAAACCTGACAGTTTGAAAAATATCTTTCTTAGTATAGTTACCTTCTTCTAGTAAAAGTTTAACGTTATCATCAAATGATTCACTTGGTAGTTCCACAAGCTTATCCAAAATATTGACTAGGTCAAGGGAAGGAACTTTTGTGACTTTAGTGTAGTCTACCGGGAAAAAGATGTAGTTGTGCTGGGATTCGATTTCGTCCAAGGTAGACAAACTAGGTCCAAGGTACTTGAGTAATTTTTCAAGAAACTGTTTGTCATACTGAGCATTTGTGAATTTTGCAAATTTTGGATAGTATTCATCCACTAGATCTTGAAGGCGAGATGGGTTTTGAATAGCTTTTGTCAAATGGAACTTGTTGAAGTAGAATAACTTGGAATCATTGACTTTGGCATTTCCCTTAGTTAAATGATCTAAAGAGAAATTTTGTACAATCTCTTCCAAAGTCATAGACTCACTAGTGCTCACACCTGGGATTTCTCGTGGTGGAGACCAGCCAAATAATGCCACGAAATTGGTTAGAGCTTCAGATAATATTCCCTTTTCTTTCAAGCTTAAAATGCCAATATCACCTTGTCTTTTGGAAAGTTTTTTATCACCCAAAGAGGTCAAAAGGGGGATGTGAATATAAGTAGGCGGTTCCCATCCAAACGCTCTATATAATGCAATGTGTTTGGGGGTAGAAGGAAGCCATTCTTCACCTCTAATGACATGCGTAATTTTCATGAGATGATCATCAACAACATTGGCAAAATGGTAGGTAGGCAAACCATCAGACTTCATGATCACAAAGTCGTCATATCTCCTATCGCTGTAATTGTACTGAGGTTGAAGATCCAATTTTCCATGTAAAAGGTCGTTAAATTCCTCGTATTTCTCCGGGGATTTAAATCTTATAACACTTTCTTCAGCATCAGTAGGATGATAAGAGCACTTGCGATCATAAGTCACCGTGGTAGGTGGTTTGAGGGACATGGCAGATTCTCGTAAGCTGTTCAACCGGTCTTTAGAGCATCCACAACGGTATGCCAACCCCTTTTCAAGCAAGATCTGCACGTATTTCTGGTAAATGTCCTTTCTGTCCGACTGTCTGTATGGACCGTACTCTCCACCATTTTGAGGGCCTTCGTCAATAGTTAAGTTGCACCATTTCAAACTTTCATATATGTTCTGTTCAGCATCTGGTACTAATCTGGACTGGTCTGTATCTTCCAACCTAAGAAGAAACTGTCCTCCTGTGCTTCGAGCAAGTAGGTAGTTATACAAGGCAGTTCTGAGCGATCCTAGATGTAAATAACCAGTTGGAGAAGGTGCAAATCTTGTTCTCACTGGAGTAGTAGGATGGACTGAACGAACTGTTTTCGAAGCCGATTGATTCTTTTTCAAGCGGCTACTGGCCCTTAAAGACTTGGCATACCCACGACTAAATTCCACTCCTTTCCAAGCTCGATATATCATTGGGGTTAAATTTATGATCCAGGCTTTGTGCACTAAAAAAATTTCCTTGCAAACTGTCCCACTCAATTCTTTCTTTTCAGTTATCTTTACCCAAGACTAGTTCAGTTCTTTATAAATCAGACTGATCCCCACACCTTCCCACTTCCAACCTTTTTTCCCATGGACGGCTTTTCTAGAAATGGAATGGTCAACTCCATCACCACAATACCTATTGATAACCAACGAATTCAAGCCTATAAGGGAATTATGAACAAATTCTATATGCACAAGTCATTTGATATTCTGTCTGATATGGAGTTTTTACCAGCGATTCCTGCTGATGGTACCATCAACTCCACTCCCACCTTGAGTCCTCCTCAGTTACACACTCCAGTTGCATCTCCCAGCTTTCAATATAATCGTTTGAATGAGTATCAGAACAAGAACAACAGGTCCAACTACAACGGGGGAGAGACTCCAAAACAGAGAATGGCTTATTTGGCCCAATCCCCAAAGAGAACTCCTCCCAACCCGAATGCGATGCCTATGAGAAGAAGAGTGGTAAGTGCAAACCAGTACCACGATTATGTTGATCAGAGCTACATGGTTCAGAACAGAATTAATCAGTATGGGAATAGAAACTGGTAGGCTTACTAATTCACAAGTCTCGTTGATTTCACTTCTGAATATTTCTAACTTCGCAAGTATTAACTTTTTATTTCAATTTTTCCAGAGTATTGCAGTATTCAAATTTTCATTTTTTGGTCAATCCCCAGTTTGATACATCTAATTCAAATGTCAATGTTTATCTCATGAAAATCAACCATATCTACCACAACTATAGAATCTTTAAACAAAAAACAAAAAAAACCTGTCCATCAAATTTTTATCTACTATATCCACTAACGAGTCATATGCCCATTTGTTTAAGCCCACATTTCATAATATTCACAAGTTAATTAGTCCATAGACACTAATTGGCAATAGTTGCCATTTCAAAAAATTTAATACAAAAAAGGTTGTCATCTATTCGAGAAACAAAGTTGCTGAGAGAACGGGGATAAAAGCACATTTCAATTTTCATTTTTATTTTTCATTCACAAAATTAGTTGATCAAATGTCGATCCAATTTCATTTATTTTTGTCATTTGTTTATTCAGTTTATCCAATTTATCCAGCTGCCTTGATGATCTAAGGGTCATTTTACCTACGGCCGGTATCGCATTTAATATTCTTTATGCCTTTTAATATTTATGATTCTGCATCAGATTTCATTTCGCTTTATTTAGTTTATTACATGTTTTAATTGCACGAGTAAGTGGGACTGGGAAGAGTAACGGTAAGAGTACGCTGAATATTCGTAGTCAACAGAAGCAATAAGTTTTTTCTTTTGGATTGATCCATCAAACTTGAATGCAAAAGTTAATTTAGGTAGGTGCCAATAGAAATCATGAAACTTAACTTTCCTCGTTCACAAAGGTCGGTTTAGGCATATGCTGAGAGAGGGCAAATTTATCCAGAATTGGTTTGATCACAATGTTTCAGCTAAATTCACATAGGTGATTCCTAGCACATAATCAAGGGCTTATTCGGATAGTGCAGTAAGGGTTTACTTTACAAGGACTTGTACTAACAACTTTTCCTGTGTGCTACTTTTTGCAGTCATTTTTTTTCTCTTGTTTCAAATGACATTGTGCGGCTGTTTCTGAAACTTGGCACATTGAACATAAAACTTAGGTACAACTCCATAAACTAATTTGAAGATTTGTAGTAGAATTACTAGGCAATTGTATCAAGTGGAGGATAGAGGCAATAATGAGTATGGTTACGAAATTATGAACTAATATACCTACTTTTTTACGAATCAGGTAATTAACTCTTGGTACTAAGACATATCCAACAGGAATTGAAGCAATTTTTTACTTCAAGTCATACCACTGATCCATCAGCTAAATTATTAAAGGAATATAGCTACAATGGTTCTGCCAATCAGCAAATGTTTAACTTCGTAGTCTGTTTCCACAAACTTCTATCAGTCTCCCCGAGCGCCGCACGACCACCCCTGATGGCAAACCCATTCCTACGAATTCTTGATTAATACCACCAATGACTATTTCTAACAACAACAGTCTGGATAAGACTGATATCAGTGTGGTAGATCCCAAAACCCAAAACTACGATGACATTTTGAACGATGTCGATGATCTTAAAAAGAACCTTTCTTCGATTGCTAAATCAGTGTACAACTTGACCAGTCATACAGTGAACGAGTTCAACGAGAAGGCCAAGAACTCTTGGAACTTCTTGGAGCAGTTTGATGAGAAGACCCGTCAAAAAGTCGATCAGTTAGCCGAAGAGTACAAAAAGTCTAGAGATAGTTTTGTCGATGGCTGCAATTCTGATGAAAAAGTGTTTCCCAGCTTTTATGAAATCAGAGACCAGATCCACAAGCAGTTTTCTCCCTTTGGAGAGAAGGATCCCTTTGAAGGAGTCTTTGGATTTGGAGGTCCTTGGGGTAATTGGCACGAGGGGTTCCATGGATCTTTTAGAAATGGGAAGACCCCCTTCGGGTACTTTTCACTCAAGACTCCTTCCATCCGGAGCTACAACGATTGTTTGAGCAAGAATGGAGAGTCTGTTTGGGATTCTAAGGGCTACTGGAGATGTTTGTTCCCCAATAGTGAGGTTCCAGTGGAATACTTGAAGTACAAGAATGAAAATTTCCCTGACAAAATCCTCACCAAAGAGGACTTTAACCGTGCTGTGTCAGAACCTGGTGCCACTGAGAAGGACGGAGTCATTGATTTGGGTGCAAAAGGGACCTATTTTAGAAAGTTTGAAGATTTGATGAACTGGAAGAATATTATGTATCAAAACTCCAAGAATGAACGGGAAGCAAGAAGAAGGAGACATTTCCAAGAGCCTCAACTGGTAGGACTTTCGGAGCCAAATGCAGTGGGTGCACCTAAACTGGTAGTTTCGAGCTCTCTGCAATCAACATTCAATATGAACCAAGAGACCAACGAAGTCGAGTTGAATGAAATTAAAACCGAGTACTTTAGTGATGGGACCCTGGTCACAAAGACCATCACTAAATCCAAGCCATTGGATGCCAAGGACTGGGTCAATGTTGTAGAAAATATTGAGCACGGAAAGTCCAAGGGGTCCAATGGATGGTTTTGGAACTCAAAAGACGAGTAAGGCAATACCAATTGTTTGTAAATATTAGTATATAGGTGAATGAATAATTATGATAGGAATTCATGTTTCAAGAAGAACTTGATAGATGTTGGTATAAGCAGCTGAAAACCGAGAATGTCATAATCAACTGTTCCTGAACTGAGAGATATCACCCTATAGATTTAATGTCCAGAAAACTGCTCGAACACAGTCCTAATATTAAGTAAATTAAGTTTGTTATCCATATAAGGATGCCCTCAAGCGTGCACTATATATGTCTAAGCTATAGTAGTATCTATAAATATTTCCATGAACCCACTAAATGAAACCTTCTACAGTAGATTTACCATCTAAAGCAAACTCCCTAACAATTACGTACCCCAATTGAGATCTAGTATTTCTCTACTGGTCATACTGCTTAATTATTATCTACAAAATCACCCCAATCTATGCATTCTCACTTATTCAGGAACCAATTTTTATACATTTTAGGTGCGCATATCACTTTCCCTTCGCTTCAACATGAATCCCTTGAACAAGATCATCTTTCTTTCAGCGTTCCTTGCTTCGGGGTTCCTTCTTATCCTTCTTTCATGTGCGTTGTATAACAGTTACAAACCATTATGGGTAATTCTCATTTTCCTTCTTGCCCCCTTCCCCAATATCATTGCCCAAGCAGTTGAGAACAACAGAGACGATTTCTTGACATTCAACAACAATGAAGGCGATACGCCATCGGCTTTCCTGGAGTTTTGCAAGTCATTGACAGGATTTTTGATTGTCAGTGGGATAGCGTTGCCATTGACGTTTTATCATACCAATTTGATCGAGCTTGGTCCTACGGTCATGAGTATTTTGGGTGGGTTGATCGTGTATGGAGACATCATAGTGTTTATTTGGTTCTTTAGTGAAAATGAAGAAGAAAATGATGATTTCAATTTCTAATTGGTATACGAGATACTATCCAGGACATGATAATACCTTGAGGATAGATTCACGAGATAATATGGATTCTTCCGAACGTTTCCTTCTTTCATTAATTCAAAAAAAGTCCCGGTAGCTTTGAGCCAATAAGCTTGACTCACCTCCAGCTCAAAGTTTTCATTTCATAAAAATATGGGCCCAGTGCTCATTATATACTAGTGATTAAATATATATATTAATTTCAAATTGTTGAAGTTTGTTACATTGAGATAGTTATTTGTATCCAATTTATAGTCCACAATAGCTATGACATAGTGGTAATCTACTGAATATCAGTTCCAGTGTATGTAAACAACTCATTCTATTATATTATACAGGTAAGTTACTCAATCAATGAGTGGTTTTATAAAGAAGACATATTACTCCGAGGGAAAATTGCTATCAAATAAATAATGTAGTGATGAGTAATATTTATATTCTAATAAGATTCTCGTTTTAATCGTGAAAATAGCTTAGTGGCTAGTTTAATGTCACTAATAACACAATCACAATTATTGATAACACGACGATGGTCACTAAACTTCCATTTTCTGCTACCCGTCTTCGGAATACATGGAGTTTATGAGAAGCAGAGTTCAATCTCTGTTGCGATAAGTCAACCCCCTGTTCCAAATCGTTCAATATTATTAAATGGTCGTCCAATTCAGTATTGATGGTGCGTCCCATCAGATGTTGTCTTTTGATGGATTCATGCAAGATATCCAAGTCCTGGTCCTGGTCAAGTAAAGTCTGCTGGTGCTTGGCAAACAATTGCTGATTAGTTTCATGATCGAATGACTCGGAATCTGTCGGAGGCTCATCATCAGTATATGGCATGAATGCACGGGTACCCATCAACTCGGTACGAAGTTCTTCGCTATTTTCATCGTCCTTGAACCGTACACTTTTGGCTCTCTTGACTTCATCCGTTGGTATGACTTTCCTCGTAAATGCATACTCCTCTACTGTAATATAAGCATCCTCCGATAATTGATTCAAGTACTGCTCATATCGAGACAAAGCACTCTTGAACGGCTCTATCAAGTCATCTACGGTCTCATTATGGTTCGAAAGGTATATGAGATCATCCTGGATGTAGGTGAGTGACTTTAAGAGCTTTTGAATAATACTGATGAGTTCATAGTTGTCATCGGAAGACGGGGTAAGCTTGAGGATCTGTACAAGACGGTCCCGTTCCTCAAGAGTAGAGTCGAGCGTATCAAGGTGTGCCAGGACTTTTGTCAAGGCTGTACGGACGTCTTTTATTGAGGGCATTATCGATATAATTGACTAAAATGGGACAGTCCAGTGAGCAAATGTTGTGCTATGGAATTCAAAGTAAGAATGCGTGGGAGTTGTTGGTGGTAGAAATGGTGGAATAGTTGATAGGGGAGAGGATTTATGGGTTCGTATCCGATGTTGCCACTGTTGTTAAGAGGATGTGGAGATCTAGATAAGGTAGTGAGTGTACGCACGACCAGGGAAGGAAGTTTTTGGTCTTCAAGACATGCAATTAAAAGCGGTATAAAAGGGTTCAAAAACCAAGTTCAAAGGTCCTATAAATTAATCTGATTTCTGTGATTCATATGGTGTAATTTTAAGAATTTTTTGACTATCATTACCTGCTACAACACCCAATTTCCTTGTCCTCGTAACAAGAACTGTCAAATCTCTCGAGCTAGATCCTTAACCCCAGAAATCTACCGATTCAAAGAAATATAAATACAGACAAGCCCCCCAGCTTAATCTAACTCTTTCAATTTTACTCTCAATTACTTGGTGGCGATCAATTAGTTCATTATCCAAGTGGACTATTCTAAGCTCGATTATCACCTTACCGCACGACCACAATTCAACCTTGATTGATCATTGATCTCCTTACTAGATTTGAACGATCATTGGTCTCGAAACTGATTCATCCACTCGTAGGATCTTCCTTTCATAACCAGATCCTCGGCCCGTTTCGTTTGTGATAGTCCAGATCCACTCGGCCAATGTTCTCCAAGCTCAAGAACTTCTCGGAAGACGTGGCCAAGAGCTTTAATGACCTCAATCATCACGAGGGAGGTCCCCGTCGAGCCAATCCCATCAATGAGCTCAAGAACGAATCAAAAGTGTTGAGTACAACAACCCCAGACCCCAAAGATTTGACCCAACCTGAAGACGAATCAGAAGATGGAAGACTCTCAAAACTGGTTACTCCAGATGTTGAAAAGGGGAATCCTCCAATAGACCTAAATGACTTACCTCCTGGTATAAGATCCAAAATGAAGAAGTTTGCTAAGTATGAGGAGAAATATCCGTTATTACTTGATGCATTCAAAACTGAAAAGCGCAAGGCTGAATTGATCATATCTTTTGAAAAGGTGTTGCAAGAACATACCCCAATTTCCAGCATATCTGATGCTGGTTTGTTAGTAGAGTATCTCAATGGGTTAAATGAAAAGACTGTGATGTTGAACAGCGAATTGCGAAGACTTTCGAAAGATAATGGAGAGTTGGAGAAGAAAAGAAAAGCCCTTGAAAATGATAAAGTTACTGCAAAGAAAGATTTAGAAAAGGAGATAGAAGCAAAGAAAAGTTTGGAAAAGGAGAAATTGGATTTCGAAAAGGAAAGAGATCTTTCTACCCAAACCATCGAAAAGTTGAAACTGCGTGTTCAGGAACTTGAAAATGAAAAACAGAAGGTAAGTTCTGCAAATGAAGTTCCAGCTGATACACAGGATCAAGCAACTGCAAGCTTGAAAAAGAGGATAGACGAGCTTGAAGCAGAAGCCAAAAAAGTAAATGAAGAAAAGGAACAGCTCCAGACCAAAATTTCGGAGTTAGAGTCTAAAGATGTTCCAGCTGAAGATGATGTCTTAAAGAAAAGACTTTCAGATCTCGAATCGGAAAAGACCAAGGTAGATGCTAAACTCAAGGCGCTTGAATCAAAGGATTCCGAACACACAGAAGTACTTAGCAAGCTTGAATCGATAACCAAATCCAAAGAAAGTCTTGAGGATGAGATATCAAAATTGAAAGCCAAGCTTGATTCGGAAACCACTTCCAAGAACGATTTACAAAAGAAGCTTTCTGAACTTGAAGCAAAGTCTAAAAAAAGCGATTCCTTGGTTAAAGAGATTGAGTCTCACAAGAAATCTGTGAGTGTATTGGAAGCAAAAAACTCCGAACTTCAAACACAAGTCAAGTCTAAAGAGGGCATTGAGAAAGAAATCCAAACCCTTCAGGGGTCAATTGATGAATACAAGCTCAAAATTCAAGCTTTGGAATCCGAAAATAATCAATTGAAAGAAAAGACCGAGGTGCCCAAAGCAGAGGTCAATCAATCGGCTGTACCAACAGCTAATAAGGGTAAAAAGAAGAATAACAAGAAGAAAAAGAACACTACCAACAACACTGAGCCTGCTCCAGTTGCCACTCAACTGGAAAACACAGATGAGCGGGTATTACCTGAGTTGCAGGAGAAATTGGCCTCGCTTGAATATTCGCTCAAGGCAACTAGTGATGAGAAGGAAAAGCTTACTCTTGAACTCAACGAGGTGAAATCCAATTACGATTCGATTCTTGAAGTTAACAAAAAGTTAAAACTGTCATTGGAATCAAAAACCGAAGATGTCGAAAACCTTAGCGACCTGTTGAAAGATATTGGAAATGACTTAGTGGCGGCCAGAGATCAAATCAAGGAGCTTAAGTCTAAAAGTGCGGAAGTCTCCACGTCAGAGCTCAAGAAAATCATAAAGGAAAACGAAGAAAAAATTGAAAAGTTGGAAGGCCAAGTGGCCCATTACACCGAAGAAATTGAAGCACTCAAGAAGACTGAAGAATTGTTGAACGAAAAATTAAGTAAATCTCAAGGTTTAGAATCCACTTTGAAGAAGGAAAACCTGACCTTAAACTCAGAGATTGGAGACATTAAAAAAGAGCTTGAGAAATTGAAGAAGGAAAAGAGCGAGTTGCAAGAACAACATTCCAAGGTGAACAAGGATCTAGATGTGTTGATAGCAGACAAGAAATCGTTGACTTCGAAGATTGACACCCACACCAAAGAGCATGAAAATTTGATCAAGGAAAGAGAATCCTTGAATGCCAGGATTAAAGAATTGCTTAAACTCAAAAGCAATGATAATTCACTTAAGCTAGAAGTGGTATCCTTGAAAACATCTATAAACCATAAGGATCAACAAATTAGTGATTACAAGAAGAATATTGAAGACTTAACGAAACAAATCAATCAAGTATCCAATCAAAAGGATGAAGTTATCACCTCACAAAAAGATGAAATCACCAAGTTGATGATAACAAAGAATGATCTTCAGAACATCAACAAGTCACTTATCACAGAGAAAAATGACTTACAAACTAAGCAAGAAGCTTCTTTTACGAAGGAAGCCTCACTAACCAAAGAATTAAATGAGTTAATATCTCGGAACCAGGATACAACGACAAAGTTTGAATCTCTCAAATTTAAATACGACTCATTGGTCAAGGAAAAATCATCATCTTCTAATGAGATACAATCCTTCAAGCAACAATACGAAGAATTGGCTATGAAGTCCAAAGAATCTAGTATCAGAATTGAAAATCTTGAGGATGAGCTTAACGAATCAAAGAACTTACAGTCAGAGCGAATCAAGGAATCTTCCACCTTAAGGAGATTATTAGTTGAAACCGAAGAACAAATAAAGATCAACGAAGCCAATTTCAAGAGCGATTTGGCCAAGCTTTCTAATGCTAAAATCGAGCTTGAAAATAAGCACCAATTGAAGCTTAAGAAGAAGGATATGGAATTAGAATCAATTACTTCTAAACATTTGAAGAGAATTGATGAATTGGAAAAGACCTTAAGAGACTACGATTCCAAGCAAAAACGAACCGAAAAAGATGCTGATACCATTGAAGACCAATCACATCAAGATGAGTTGAAACAAACCATCACTAGTTTGAGAAACTCATTACAGGATTTAACCAAAAAGCAAGTGGAGCATCAAACCTTGATCGGAAACTTGAGAAGACTCAATGACGAATCCAACTTAAAGTTTGAGAGATTATCTAAAAACTACAAGATTTTGACCCAACAATACCGTACGATGAAAGAATCTGGTGAACAGACTGTTGAATCCACGCCCAAGGTTTCAATTGATTCCGTCCGCAGTAATGGTAACTCTGAGCCATCCCAGGAGACTAATACTGCCTACCTTAAGAATGTATTATTGGGATTTTTTGAGCACAAAGAGCAGAGAGAGCAATTGTTGCCGGTGATCAAGACGTTATTCAACTTGGACCAGGACGACGAGCGGAAGTTCATTAATGCATTGAAGTGAACAACAAACCATACCGAACATTCTGGAACAAAATAGATGAAGTTCGAGGCATCTTACCAATGCAAAAAAATAGCTAGAATCATAATAAAGGTTATATTATAAATTACCATAGACTGAAAAGTATTAGTGTGAAGATTATTCAGATCTGGAGCCGATTGGTGCTTGTTTGAAAATTCATACATCTATACATATTGATACTATTAGCATTTCCAGATGTAGTGACTGAGCTCATTACCCATCAAAAATTATGGTGGGCAAGTATAGAGTGTGTTAGTATATATTTGGGAGTATTAAAACAATTGGTACGATACACCGAAAGGCTCTTTAACTAGTTTGACGATGACAGATATTTTCATAATATCAGTAGCGATAAAAATACACTACTCATTTAGCATAAGGAATATCAGTACGGAGGGTATCAACATAGAGAAATTTGGTATATAATCTACCCCAATTTGGTTTATTCAAGTTCATTCATAGTAATACTGAACAGTGCGATCTCACCAGAAATACAGACAGAGAACAGCCAGAAGTGTAGATATACGAACATCCAATACAGGACCCACGTACTCCAAAACACCACAATGTCAAAAATCAATCACATATCGCTTTAGATTCAGACTATATATAAATATGGCGCTATGTACAATCTTTATATCTCATCGTTAAGACCTCATCGCACAACTTTCCACCGATCTATTCATCGCTATGCAAGACCCGTTTGACCAGAAGAAACAAGCCATTCTCAACGAGATCGGGGCCACCAACGGCGGTATTCCAGACGCCTCACCTAAGGGGACTATCGACGAGGTCTGTATTCCCATCATCAACCTCATAAATGCTAGCACCGATATGGTGACGACCTCGTCATGTTCTGGACGGGTATCGGTGTTCTTGGAGGGTGTCAAGGATATTGGCCAGAACGATGTCAAGATTGGTTCCAAGGGCAACCAGGGGCACTGGCTCTTTGTAACCCATGACCCTCAAGACTTGAACCAGTGGTATCAAAAAGTGGACTTTCACTACAACCAATCCTGGAAAACTGACGCAACCACCAGGTACATCCTCTACAAGTTTGAGCCGCTCATTCTCCACGTCAAGTGTCGCAACTTGGAAGCAGCGAATGCGTTGTACACCACGGCCATGAACTGTGGATTCCGGGAGAGTGGCATTGGTAGTAACAACATAGTTGCCATTCGTATATCCATAAAGTTGGACGTGCCCATAGGACAATTACAGGGAGAACAACTTATCTCTTACGTAGATAAGAGCTACTTGGACATCATTACCAACATGTCGTTGGACCGGTTTAGGGAGAACTTCAAGAAGTTGGAGGTGTTGCACCGAGCCATTGAGCAAATGAAACCCAAAGTTGTCCAGAAGGAGGAGACAAAAGAGGAACGTAGACAGAGAAAGATTGCCGAGGGTATGGCCAGGAGGGAGGGAGTGCGGCAAGAGAAGGAGCAGAAGAAGCGGGAAAAGGAGATGGAAGAGCGCAAGAAGCAAGAATTGAAGTAATGTATCTGGCTTGTTTTACAAATAAGAGGCTGGAGATTATGAATCGTTCATTTGGAAACGTTTGAATTAATGAATGATTTTATCTTAAGTGTTGATCTAGACTAAAGCTTGAATTAACGACCATATCCAATCTAGATCGGATTGAAATCGTTTGACTAACAAGCTTGGTTTTTTCCACTAGTATAAATTGCAGCCTAATTCGCAGCCCCGGTTATCATCATAAGAGTCAGCCCAATAACATCATAATTATGATGTTCGTTATAAAGACAATAACTTATCGAATGATCCAGTTAAAGTCATTCTTTGATTAGACCAATGGAATTTTAAAATGTGCTCACAATCCGTTTAAACTGTCCATAACTTTGAAAACTGGACTCCATGACATTTTATTTCCACAAACCTCCCTTCTAACAATTAATAGACTTAAATACACAGATAACCTCTTGAGACACTCAAACTTCCTTTACTTATAGTAACAAATCATCACAATGAAATCGCTTCTTCATTTTACCACAACCAATCGCCTCTTCTCACTCTTAGCTTCGAAATGATCCATCACTTTTGGCCTACATAAGTAACCACACTAAAACTCAGACCCCCAAGTGCTGCACTTGTGACTAGTAAATGTCACTTACCTTAAAATAAATAACGTCAAACCATCTTACCATCTACTTTCTAAAACCCTAACCTGTCATACTATTAGCCCAGTCTTCAGACACTTTTTGACTCACTCCTCTATATACGGTGCGACTAAAATTTTCATCACCACCACCACCATGTCTGAACCAGTCGAAAAATTGGAACAGTTGAACATCCAAGAAAAGCCTGCTGCCACTGAAGAAGTAATCTTGGGCGAAGATGGCCAACCTTTGTCCAAGAAGGCTCTTAAGAAGCTCGCCAAAGAGAAAGAAAAGGCCCAAAAGAAGGCTGAAAGAGAAGCCCAATTAGCTAAAGAAAAGGCTGAAAAGGAAGCCTTGGCTGCCAACGATCCTGCCAAGACTAACTACGGTAAGCTGCCATTGAACAACTCTGCCTTCAAGACCGGAAAGATCAGAACCAACATCGCTGATTTGAGTGCTGCCAACGATGGTGAAGAAATCATCTTCAGAGCTAGAATTCACGGTTCTAGACAACAAAGTGCAACCTTGTTGTTCCTCACATTGAGACAACAAACTGATTTAATCCAAACTTTGGTCAGAACCAACAAGGAAACTGATGAAACCGCTGTTTCTAAGCAAATGGTCAAATGGGCCTCTTCTATCAACTTGGAGTCCATCGTGTTGGTACACGGTGTCGTCAAGAAGGTTGATGAGCTCATCAAGTCTTCCACCATCCAAGATGTCGAAGTTCATGTTACCAAGATTTTCACTATTCAAGAAACCCCAGAACAATTGCCATTGTTGATTGAAGATGCTTCCAGATCCGATGCTGAAGCTGAAGCTCTTAAGTTACCTGTCGTCAACTTGGACACCAGACTCGACGCCAGAGTCATCGATTTGAGAACACCTACCAACCTTGCCATCTTCAAGATTCAATCTGGTGTTTGTCAATTATTCAGAGAATTTTTAAGCAACAAGGGCTTTATTGAAATCCACACTCCAAAGATGATTGCTGCTGCTTCTGAAGGTGGTTCCAACGTTTTCAAGGTTAACTACTTCAAGGGTGATGCTTACTTGGCTCAATCTCCTCAACTTTACAAGCAACAATTGATCGCTGCTGATTTCGAAAAGGTCTTTGAAGTTGCCCCAGTTTTCAGAGCTGAAAACTCCAACACCCATCGTCATATGACCGAATTTACCGGTTTGGATTTGGAAATGGCCTTTGAAGAACATTATGATGAAGTATTGGAAGTTTTGGCTGATTTATTCGTATTTATCTTCTCTGAATTGAAGAAGAGATTCGCCAAGGAAATCGCTGTTGTCAGAAAGCAATTCCCAGTGGAAGAATTCAAGGTTCCAGAAGGTAAGATGGTCAAGCTTCACTTCAAGGAAGGTATCCAAATGTTAAGAGATGCCGGTAAAGAACTTGGAGACTTTGATGATTTGTCTACTGAAAATGAAAGACTTTTGGGTAAGTTAGTTAGAGAAAAGTATGACACTGATTTCTACATTTTGGACAAGTTCCCATTGGCCATCAGACCATTCTACACCATGCCAGATGCTGAAGACCCAAGATACTCCAACTCTTACGATTTCTTCATGAGAGGTGAAGAAATTCTTTCTGGTGCTCAACGTGTTCACGACCCAGAATTGTTGAAGGAAAGACTCAAAGCCCATGAAGTTGATGGAGATGTCCCAGGTTTGAACGATTACATCAATGCTTTCACTTACGGATGTCCTCCACATGCCGGTGGTGGTATTGGTTTGGAAAGAGTGGTGATGTTCTTCTTGGACTTGAAGAATATTAGAAGAGCCTCTTTGTTCCCAAGAGACCCTAAGAGATTGAGACCATGAGTATATAGTAATACAAGAATGTAGGCCGATGATTATACAAGAATTTAGGTCTAGTAATAATAATAAAAACAACAATGTAAGATGTGGGACCAAATAATTAACAACCTAAAATTAAAATTGGGTATATGTGTATTTCTGGAATTTTCAACTTATTCAATATAACAGCCAACCATAGTTGCTCACGTCACAATAAGACCAAATTTTCACACCATAATTGAGATTTTCGGTCATAGTGACAATAGAACCATTCAATCTCAGCACTAGCTCACAAGGGTAGTTCCTCCAATCCGCATTCCACTAAAATATACAATCTTTTGAGCGGTTACTTCAAGATTGCAATCTCTCCTCTTCTCGCTTATACACACACCCTCGTCAAGATAACATCCATCACTACTCCAATGGAAGCCACTCTCCTCCCCAACCCCAAAGATAGCAATGCCACCATTCTCCTTATGGGCCTCCGTAGGGGTGGAAAGTCCTCCATTTGCAAGGTGGTCTTCCACAACATGCAACCATTAGACACCTTGTATCTTGAGAGTACCTCCAAACCCACCACCGAGCTGTTCTCTTCACTTATAGACCTTTCAGTGATGGAGTTACCAGGTCAGCTCAACTACTTCGAGCCCAACTACGATTCTGAAAGGTTGTTTTCGTCAATAGGTGCCTTGGTTTATGTGATTGACTCACAAGACGAGTACCTCAATGCATTGACCAACTTGTCGATGATAGTGGAGTTCGCATACAAGGTCAATCCTAAGATCAACATCGAGGTTTTGATTCATAAAATCGATGGGTTATCTGAAGATTATAGAATCGATGCTCAGAGAGATATCATGCAAAGAACCGGTGATGAATTACTTGACTTGGGCTTGGAGGGAGTTCAAGTTTCATTCTACTTGACCTCCATCTTTGACCATTCTATCTACGAGGCCTTTTCGAGAATCGTCCAGAAATTAATCCCTGAATTGCCTTCTTTGGAAAACATGTTGGATAATTTGGTGCAGCACTCATCTATCGATAAGGTATTTTTATTTGATGTTAACAGTAAGATTTATGTGGCCACGGACTCTTCACCAGTGGATATCCAAACTTACGAGGTTTGTGCCGAATTTATTGATATTACCATCGACCTAGATGATTTATATATTGAAGATTCCAATGCGCAAGCTAAAAATGGCAATGCGAAAGCATTAGCTCCAAAAGAACTAAAATCCATCAGTCACCTTTCAAATGGGTCCATACTATACTTAAAACAAATGATTAGAGGTTTGGCATTGGTAGCCTTAATAAGGAATGATGATATTAGAATCTTAAATGATGGACCCGCCGACAACTCCATTGGTACTCAAGAAAGATCCTTAACCATTATCGATTACAATGTCAACTTGTTGAAGAAATCGTTAATGAAAATGTGGGAAAACTCCAGACTCGTGACAAGAGATAGTCACTTTGATAGTGAAAATCATAGTAGTGTGGAATTGGGCAGTGATGGACACTGATATATAGCATGTAATATACAAATTTTTATTGTAATAAATCAACTGACTCACTACAATAAAAAACAAGTAGATCACTTTGATACAATCAATTAGACTCTCACTTATAATGGTATCACCCATTTATTTTTTGTGGTACTCCCCTCACATTTCAAAGAAATGGTATGGAAGAAGAAATCAAAAATTACAAGATCCACACTCTCGATCCGAAACTCGCATCCAAAGACGCAAGAACGAACCATAGTGAGAGTTGGCAAAGCTCCCTATGGCGCTGTGCAATGCCTCTAAGGTGCTAAGGTTATAGAACTTCTTGATCTCCTATAACATCTCCAGGTAAGTATGAGAAAAAAAAGAAAAACCATAAAGGCGGCCAACAACTGAGTCTTATATAGTCGCGCGAAATCCGGGTAACTATAAAGTTTTGCAACCAATGTTATAGGTGGAAGAAAAGCTATACAATTACACTGTAGATTTTTAATTTGTCTATTACTATTAACTGTGAATGATCTTGATTTTTGCACGGTATAACTTTGAAGCTCCAATATTTCTTATGAATACTTCCTGCTCCTTTTCTTTTCCGTCGTATACTACAAGACCAACACCCGAGTCTCTTCCCTTACACAAATTGAACGCTCCACTAGTAACGTATCCCACTAAATAGATACAAGACCATGGCTGGAAATCACTGGGGCCATGGTTCTTGCTATAAATCCTTGCACCATCTTTAATCACGCCTTCTTTGATGAGATCAACAGAGACCTGAGCAACAGGAACCTTTGCACCAATCACTTCGTTTAAGTTGGTGACCTCTGTTTCACTGAAATGGATATGAGATTTGTTATTCTGATCGAACAATTCTATAGCTGGTCCCTCTGATTTGAGAGACCTTCCAAGTTGAACAATATCATCATATGATTTTATGATTCGATTGAGATAGTCGTCAAATGTTGCAAATGTAGGTTTAGTATCTTGAAGTTCTTTATCTGATTTTTTGGAGTAAAATTTAAGAAATATAATGTTTCTCAAGCCAGTCCAGTCACAATTGAAAGGACTAATTATCATTTCTTCTGGATTGAAATCTGGGGCTGCTTTATTTTGAAGACTGAGTGGTTTTTTATTATATTTATCCTTGTTAATTTGTCCAAGTAATTCATTATAATTCCAACCATCCGTTAAGAATGGATAATCTTGGGGAAAGTTGGGAATATCGTCTTCAAAGTTGGCTTGTTGCAATTGCTTTAAGCCTCCAACCATAATGTTTCTCACTCCAATCAACTTTATCCAAACTGGCAAAACCCAATACCATGGCAAAATCACAGACCATGAGAACTTGGAAACCTTTGCTATCAAAATAGGAATCTGTGAATTTTCATGAAATGTTGAATTGATACTATTACTCGAGTCTTTGACATTAGAAAATCGTTGACTGATAGCTTTGATAGAAAATTGGTCTTTATAAGACCCCGATCTTCCTGATGGAGAAAGAAGGTTAGCTATAGATTCTTTGTTGACAGTAGGGCTGTTCCATTGACTCAACTTGATGATTAGATCGTTGAAAGAGCTTTGTCCATTCTCTTCCGTGGAGTTTGGAATATTCACTGGTCGTTTCCACATCCGAGGATCCATGATATTAAATGAAAATGTGGTTCCAACAGGTACGATTTTCGAATCATGGATTTTGGTCAAGCTTGACCATGTCTGTAACAATTCATTGTCCTGATCTTTAAATAAATGCAAAATCTTACTAATACTATTGATTGCAGTAGGACCCAAAAGTTCAATACTTCCCAAGGAATAACTGCAGTCATAAATATTATTGTTGTCACCAATTAGGGCTTTGAGATCTTTGAATAAGTCTGTATAGATGGAAGGCTGTACTCGTACGAGAATTTGATGGGTATTGATGCTAGAATAAATTAAACCCTTACCAATTTTGTTGCCATTCACTTCAATCCAGTCGTTATAAGATTTGCTCCCTTTAACAATGGACTCGGGTACTTTTTCGTCAAATTTTGTTAACGACAAAAGGATTTCTTGGTACTTAATGGGATCCTCAATTTCCAAAATTAATGAATTCAACTGAGATGATTCCACGACAATAGTACCAGTTCTTTTTTGACGATTCATTAAGCGAAAACACTTTTGAGTGGTTGTCAACGGAATCTGATATCCATGTTGTTTAATCATATGAAATCTTTTTGAATGCCATATATGAGTGGGTAACCAGGTGAATTTATGCTGACGTTTATGAAATTTAATGTTTCCTCTTGGCTTCGGAGCAAATTGATTGACACCGGTGTTATCATAGGAGCCACACACATTGTTTAGTTTTTCTTTCAGCTTGCCACTATTTTTTTCAATCGTACTAATCTGGTCATTAATATTCTTTATCTTTTCTCTAACGTTCAATTTACTGCTGTAGAATTCATCTCCTGGAAGACTACGAAGCAATTTCAATCTCGTTCCCAACTTTAACAACTTCTTGGCCATATTCAATCGATACAACTTTCTTCCTCTCAAGTGTTCTTTTTTAGGTGGGAGCCCATTAATGGAATTTTTCATTTCTCGAATTGCTCGATTCCTCAATCTCTTGGGAATACGCTTGACATTGTGAGAAGCTGCTCTTCTTCTGAGAACTCGAGGTAAGCTCTGAAACACTCTGGTGGAAGAAGCATTCTTAGTCTTCAACTGAGATAATTCAAATGATTTGATCTCGAAAGTACGGGACTGAAGAAAGTCAGGAATATTAAGTCTCTCCTTGTTTTCGAAACTGGGGTCGGTGATTTGAGTTTTGATATTTCTGCTGTTGTAAAGCCGTGACTTCTTAGCATTTTTGGGCTTTGTGGACATCGTGGAATGAAGTAAATGAAGATGTATTGGAAGGTGTAGTTAACCCCATCGCGTATGTCCCGTCACGTGAGAAGCTTCAAAAGGTAGCTTAAAACTACATATTCTAACTCAACTATATGATAGGCAATTACAGATTTATTATTAGTATCTATGTTTATATGGAGGCACTGAGTATTACCTTTTATTATACATCCATTTATCATGAGATGTCAAGTATTTTTGCCCCGGTAAACTCGGCAAATACCGTCATTTCTATGCAATTTTTGTGGCTCATGATTGGTGGTGGGTGGCATATTTGTAGTAGTTGACATGGCATCCTCAAGTGGTTGGGTAACCTATTGTATCCTTTCATAGGCTTTCTTTTTGTGTGGTTGATCTAATACCAACTGAGTCTATCACAATGATCAAATTGAAATTTCTCTAGGCAGCGTTGAGTCTGATTCGAAGTCTGGTTATTATTTCTGGTAGTGTGAAGCCTGATGGTTATTAATTGCTTTAACTTCATGTTGGGCCAAACTCGTCACTTGCAATCTCTTCTTTGTAGTTGATAAATTTCTATTTGTACATGTTGTAGTCCAACGCATCTGTCATTGGGCTTGAGTGATTCAGTAATAACTCACACTGTACAAAGTAGGCAAGTGGGTATGGTTCTTTTGCCACTCGGTCAAGATATTCATCATCTGGTCTTCCAATAATACCGAACTTTCATCTTCGCCCTCCTCTTTTTTCTTGTTTCTAAACTCATGGATCATATTCACCAACTTCAAAATTCCTTTTCCTCCGATCAATGCATTTTCGTTATCATCCTTAATATCCACATTAATAACATGTACCAATTGTTTCACATCATTTTCATCATCCTTGCTATACATACGGTACATCAAGTCGTCAAGCACACTGTCAAAGCATCTTTCTTCACAAGTGATCACCAAGTCAAACTTACCGGCATAGGCGTTGTTTTGCCATTTTTCAGGTGCTGTCTTGACATGTCTGTTTCTATCCAACATATGGATCAAGCCATTGGCTTCGTAGATCTTACGACAATTCTGCGAGATCAAGTCGTTGTAAATATCCTCATACGGCGTGCCGAACTCATACACGTTGGGTTTGTCAATCAGTGGCCCTGGAAGTCTGACGGCTGACCCTGTACCGAACGATTTGACGTCATAACCCGCATCTTTGAGCTGTTTATGGGACTCCATAGACCGGTTGTTGTTGGAGGCACAGACTGTGCATATCTTGAGACTGTTTTCGATAGGCATGGAACAAGGGAATGGGAAGAGTAGTTGTGTTAATGTGATGATATGTGGTGAGAGCACTACCGTATAACAAATCTGTTACCACCGAAAATTCAGATACCAATCAGATGTTAAAGTCGCACTAGTCTTATCTATGTAAGTATGATCGGCTTTCACAAATACCGATTCTGTTAATTTTAAATTTATCACTTTTTCAGCTTTACAGTACTACGTTGGTGGAATGCCAATTCATGAGCATTGACTATAGTGGGAAGACTAAGTTATTTATGGAGCCAAACTATTTCATCATCGTAATAAACTTCAACATCTCATAAGTCTACATGTATTACTGTAATTTATAGCATTAAAGTGTTTAGACTAGATATGGATGAGAATGAATTCTAAGGCATAGTAATCAATGCTGGGATATCTAGATTCATCCTAGTTTCAGTCATCAGTACCTCACATGCTTGCCTGCAAGTCATGGAGAAGAGGATGAATGCTCAAAATCGGTACTATGAATAGTTTCGAATGGTTCAGGATGCAAATCGGCAGGGGGTTCAGTTGAGTCGGTCGATTCTGAGTTAGAGATATTGTGAGCGGATTCATTCAGGTTCTTTATGTCCACCTTATCCGGCTTTCTCTCAAACTCAGCATCGCCAAGATCAACAAAATCGTCTATCTCTTTCCTCTCACTCAAATGTACGTACTCAGCTTCTGATTCGGCATCTTCATGGTGTATGTTGACAAACTCTGAGTTTTTACGGGACTGTTCGTTTTTCGAGAGACGTCTAGCAATGGGGTGGAAATGGACAATCTTGTGGTTGCCTTGTTGGCATACTTTTTTGAATTCTGCGTACTCGGCAGAATTTCTAAGCATTACCCCGATCATCATGGAAGGATCCAAGTCGCTGAAGTCTAATTTCTGATAAGTTTCTGAGTGATAGGTGTCATAATTGATATTCTCTTGGTAAGGCTGGGGCTTATGAGGATTTATGTATATTAAATCTTTATCCTGATAACCCACAAAGTAGAAGCTGGATGATGGCTTTCCGCCTGCAATTCCTACCGAAGACGACAAAGATAGAAGCTGTTTGATGCTGGAGTAATAGTATTGGTTGATTTTATCGATTCCAAGTCTAATGGGTAACAAAATCAATAATCCATCGACCTTCTCGGAGAAAAGGTCCTCGATTTGGTTATCGTACAAGTCACAACTTTCACTGATAATCACCTTTATCCGAGGCACACCTACGTCCGTGCCCGATTCGTATAACTGATCACATAGTCTCTTGATAGACAATGAGGCTGCATTGGGACCAAACCACTCACCGGGTTTCACCTTCAAAGGCAGGTCTGAAGCTACCCGGATGAAGTTGTGCAAAGAAAAAGGAGCCTCTGAGGTGTCTCTAAACAAGTCCACTATGGTATTTCTAGCCAGGGTCTCGCTTCCTAACAAGTGTAAGAAGGAATTGGCCAAAAGACTCTGAGAAGTTCGGATCATACACCCCCACCCCACATCACTGGTGAAGTTCTCATTATCTATCAAATTTGGCAATTGGCCGAACCCGTTGAGCAACCCACTCCTGCTGAAGATAAAAGATTGGATAAAGAGTAATGGGTGAGGACCTCCCTGAGACTTGGGGATGGGTTCAAATCCAAACCGGTAGGTGAGCCAGATTTTGGCCTTGATTTCTTGTTCGTGTTGGGTCTTATCTGTATACAGCTTGCCTAAGATAACCACGGGAGCTTGCGGAGTGGCAGCCTTATCTACCGCTGTCAATTGTTGCCACAACTGAGTGATCTGGAACGGATGGGCCAATGCGGGAGCTTCAGTGGTGCCTGGTGAGACGGGTGCCACTGAAGTTAGCTCATCCTGGGATTTGGTAGGGGATGAAGACATGTTGATAGCCAGGGATCTGTGTGGTGGTAAATACAGGAACGTGTAGTGAGATTGCTAGAATAGGATCACGGAAACGAACCAGAGCTCCGAGAAAAAAGTGGTTTTTATGGGGAAAAGCTATACAAAAGTAGAGTGTGATCTATCAGGGTTGACCAAAGAATTTATCAGTGTATTATTGTGGATATGAATGTAAGAAATAGTTGATTTGAGTCAAGATTAAACTGACTAATTTGACTAAATTGCCTGTTATCGCGAATCAACCTGAGCGACCCAATGATGGTATTCTTATCTTCAATTGACTGGTTATTCAATCTAAATTGGTCTGGATTTATCTACCAGTAATAATCTTTGAAACGAACTATTCTCTGATTTACCATTAACTAAGTACCATTAACTAATTGGTATCACTATTCAGTTCAATGATGTTCTGATAAGCTGTAGTTTATAAATGATTTATAGATTTACATTTCTCGTTTCAGTACACTTAAAAATAACACTTTGATTGATAACGATCACAGGTCTCAATACACTTCGTTAGCTTCGATACTTTTTTGTTTCCTGCTTCATAATCTTCTCATATTAAAGAGTCACAACTCATCTCCACGTGAGCCACCAATCACTTTTACAACATGCCCCGAAAACACACCAGAGGTGGCAGAGGCAAGCCAGGAGGAGGCAGAGGCGGCAGAGGTGGCAGCTTTGGCCGTTTCAATCTCAAGAAGAAGAAAAGCAAAGGAAATTCAAATAATCATCGCAATGCCTCCCACAACGGACCAGCTGAATACCCCGAGCTAATGGACTTGAATGAGTCTGTCCATGTACCAGCACAAAGCTCGATGAAGGCGCTTTCAAAGCGGCCAGGTAAACTCATACAAGAGGCCATGTACACCGAGAGACATAAGGGAGATACTATGACTCGAAGCTTTAGAGATAGACCTATAGATTTTGTGAAGGCAAAGGAGGTTTATGATCCCCAAATAAAAATCAAAGAGATGCTTCTGAAGGGCCTCAAGGGGAGCGTTGAAGACGAGCTGATTGAATTCGAAAAGTTCAACGATTATATCAAAAAGCTTACTGAGCCAGAACTGATAGCAGGTTCTCTCAAGTCTGGTAATGATAAAGAAGAGGAGGTAGATTCGCAAAAGAATTCAAATTCTCTTTCTGAAGCTCAGAATGATGCTGATCCTGTTATTGATCCAATCTCTGACACCATTAAAGATATCAATAATCCCCATATTCCTGAAGAAAACAAGATTTTATTAGACATTTTGAATTCTCCTGAGAAACCTAGACCTACTAATGATACGATCTTGACTTTCTCTTCCGATTCTGAATCTGGTTCTGAATCTGAATCTGAATCCGAGGCTAGTCCTGATACCCTCTCAGTTCAAAATTTAACAATTAATGAGCCGGAGTTTATTATTGATACGGAGGCCGATGTGCACACTCAAGTTCCAAAACCCAGAATTTCAGACATAATCAAAAAGGACAAACATCATGCACAAGAAATCGAAAGCCATCTAGAATATGAGGATACCCTCACCATAGGTAAAGTGAGTTTGCGTACTCAAAGAAGTGAAGATGGAACAATTACCACCCAGCTACCATCCAAATACTTGCCAATGTCTGATTCAGAGTCTGAACAATCTGCCAATGAAGGATATAGAGACTACATAAGCTCCATCATTAACGACATGCAAAACAACAGTGATGATGAAGATGACGGGTACATCAGTTCAACTAACTTTGATATCATGGCCTCCTCTTCATCAGAAGAAGAATCAGACATTGAAGACCAAGAAATCGAACAAGAGGATCCAGAATATGGATTTTTACCTGAAGATTTCGAATTTGACGTGTCAAAAATATCAGTTACTAATGTGAGGTATGGACTTCAAAATCAATTATACACCCGTAATCTTGATTTGACTGGGTCCCCAGATACGTATCAATGGATAGATGAAGAAGAGGTTGTTGATTACGCGATACTGAATGGTGTTAAAGAGCATAGAATAAGCAGCTTCTTAAGGTATATCACGGGTGGACTAATTGATCAAAAGTACGAGAGCCAACCCGATTATTCTGATGTGTACATTTCAGACTCGGATGATGACGAAGAGGAGGAAGAAAGTGATACCAGCCAAGAGGGCGATGATATCAGTGAGCTTGTTGCATTTACTCAAAATCAGAAAAAATCATTCTCAATTGAAGATATTCAAACTCAAAGTCTTCAGACAAAAGGCAAAGGCAGAAAGAAACAATTGGATCTTGATCGATTCGATCTTGATATCGAGATCAGACAATCATTGGCAGAACAGTTTCAAATACACAGAGACCGTAAAAAGGATAAGAAACTGGCCAAAGAGGAGGCTCGAATTCAAAAGGGATATAAGAATCACGATTTACTTGTCAAGTATCCTTATTCGTTACATATCAAGGATATAAGAGATGAAATGGAGTTGTTCCTTCATGATTCCAATAGAGATTCCTTGAGTTTTCCCCCACTTGATGCACATGGAAGCAAGGTTGTTACCAAAATGGCTAAATGTTACAATTTTAATGCCAAAAGAAGTGGTCCTAACGGCTTACACCTGTTTGTTAAGGTTTCTAAAACCAGAAAGACTTTCCATTACTTACCTAGATATAACGAAATTGGACATATCTTAAAACAAAGACCGATTTTCAATAGAACTGATCAAAAGCGCCCCAAGGACGAAATCACAGCTTCTGATGGTAATGCCAAAAAGGATAGAACCAGAGGTAGAAACAAAAATATTATGCCTATTATCAAAGAAGGTGATATTGTTGGTGGTGCTGCTCCTGAAATTGGAAAGGAGAATATTGGTAGAAGGCTCTTGGAGAAGTTGGGTTGGGTCAAAGGTGAAGGTTTGGGTGCTCATGGTAACAAGGGTATTAGTGAACCATTGTTGGCCACGATGAAGAAATCGAAAACCGGTTTGAAAGAATCTACCATAACGATTGAATGATGTTTTGTGTCTATCATACAATGCTTTAATAATACATAGACCTTCTCAGTGTATAAATAAACCTATTTAAATACTAAGTCCATTACAATACTCCTAAAATTGGTTGTGATTTATTTCATCTCCTCTTTTTCTTCCCCTTAACCTCCTTTACTGGAGCAGCGTGTCCTGTGGCCTTGACATGTTGGAACAATTTATTTCTTGAAGGAAATATATCATCACATACTACACATTTTTCGGAGCCATTGGGTATTTTCACCTTTTCTTTGGGAACTTCAGGTGACTTCTTGGTTGATTTTGATGTATTAGGAGCAGGAGATTGGGATTTTTCTCCTTTCTTTTTGGCCTTTTTACTCTTTTTCTTGTTAGAGGACCAGTCATCATCACTATCATCAAGCTTGAGGCCATTTGCTAACTTTGTCAATTCATCGTCAACAGTATCAGTTTTGAATTTGTCCACTCTCTCTGGTTTTGGGGTGTTGATAGGAGATTCAGTTTCATAGTCTACATCCACATCATCATCCACCTCAAAGTCATCAAAATTGATTTTTTCAGTCTCAGGTTTGTCATTGTCGTCTTCTATCTCAGTTTTCTCCACTTCAGGTTCCTTCACTTTTTCTTCTTCTTCATCATCCTCTTCTTCCTCTTCCTCCTCTTCCAGCTCAATCTCCTCTGATGCTGTTTCAAACTCATCGTCATCTTCATTATCCAATCCCAATTCTATTCCCTCCTTTCTCATTTCCCACTTCATTCTCTTTAAAGTTTTTTTGTGTTTATTGGACTTTTCATGTGTAATGAACTGACTCTCACTCTTGAAAACCTTGTCACAAATTATGCATTCGTACTCTTCATCATCTATGGGGACTTCAAACTCGTCGAATTCGCTATCTGAATCCGAACTGATGTCATATTCTTCATTGAGCATGTTTTCCAATTCCTGTAATTCTTTCAGAGATAATTGTTGCCAATCTTGTTCGGTGTAGTTCCAATGCTTTTGGTCCCGCTTGGCATTCTTGGCCTGCTCTTCCAAATCTTTTTGTAATTTTCTTTTCTTTTCCTTTTCTAATTCTTCAGCACCTGCCTTGACCCGTGGATCTCTTTTCTTGATAAACAGCACAAAATTCCGTACCACTTCGTTGTATTCCTTTCTTGCAGCATCACGAGCCTTCTTATTCTCTTTCTCCATCAACCGTCTGGTTCTTCTATCCGGAGCAGAAGAATATCTATATTCATCTTTCCAATTAAATGATTTCACACTTTGGAAAGAAGACCATGATGCATAAAAAGCTCGAACATCTTTATAATCGGCTCTACTATTACCTATCCTTGGGTATAAAAGTGATGAAGGATCCATCACATTAATATTGGTGAGATCATCATCTTTGTACTTGTCATACCCAGAAATATTTTGCGCTTTTCCATGAGTGACCTCTTCACTGGCAAGCTTCTCGAGTAAACCGGTAACCACATAATAAAATCCTTGTTGAGAATCATCAAATTTGGTGTATAATGATGGATTGAAATATCTCATGATTTCTTCTGGTGAAGTTGACGGTATGATCATATCTTCTTCCATAGGCACATCGAAGTCATCGTCGTCTCTCAAGATTGAAGACTTATGAGAATCGTACCATGATCTTTCTTGTGGATCTGAAAGTACTTCATACGCTGCTCTTACCAAGGCAAATCTAGCCGTGGCTCCTTCAATATCGTGTGGATTTTTATCAGGATGAAGCTGAAGGGCCTTTTTTCTATACGCCTTCTTGAGCTCTGTATCAGTAGCCGACGTTTCCACTCCTAGGAGCTCATAGTAGTCGGTCTTCATGGTGGTATAGTAAAATTTATATTGGGTCGTGCGCTTGCCCCAGATCTTTTATAGTTGAATTTGTCTCATATGGTAATTTTATTTTATCCTACATGATTAGATAAATACAAATCCTAAATAATACTTTTATGAATAGATAATAATGAAGTGAACTTTTGAGTTGAAAAAAAAAACCCATTTTAAAAATTTTGATTAGCTATAATTACCAACCTTTGGAATGATAATCATTAACATCCACTTCCCCAATATCTGGCAAATTTTCAAACGATTTTCCAACCACCTTTTTAGGTAATGGAACTTTCCCTAATTTGTAGTCGATCATTATGGATTCTTTCAAGGAATTACTCAATTCTGAAGATAACATAGACCGACGAGTGGATTTAGGAGACATTTGAATTCCTCCCTCGCTGTCTGTATTCTCTTTATAGTCTTCTTTAATTAAATCTTTATCACTTAGAGACTTCGCTGGAGTAGCTGAAATTGGAGTGGAGACAGAATTGGGAGATGGTAACTTAGTATCAAGTTGTGGAGTAGAAACAGAGATTGGGGTTTGTGGATTAGGCAGACCATGTTCTACTTTCTCCAGTTCTTGAGGTTCTTCCTTTTCCTCAGATTTAACAAACATGGTTTTGGAATTATGATATAATTTTGTTATGTTCAACGAACTTTTCGATATCAAGCTTCTAATCGGATTTTGGCCCAAAGATCCTGATAGTTTATTTAAACTTGATGAAAGGATTGCATGTGAATTGACGGGCTCGGGAGAGTGTTGAACATGACTTTTATTACTTTCAGAATCTTCGTTCAATACACTTACTGATGAAGATGCAGTGACGTTGAACTCAGATATTCCAACAATCGACTTTGGCATACCTAAAACAGAATCATCATCTTTAGATATATCACTTCCTTGGGTTGACTCTGTTTTTGAAGCATTAGATTGGGGATGGGGATAATGTTTTGAAATATCTGTCGATGACGGATATTTCTTTGTAAACATAATGTAGGGACGTTTAGTCTGAGATGCTAATTCGGTCACACTTCCAAGTCTATTTCCACTTTTGAGTTGATCAAAGGTGATAACCCCAGTGGTTGATGATCTTTTCAAAGCAGGCTTGGTACTAATGTGAGAATTTTGTTGATGTTGCGCAGCAAGTTCATTTAGAAATAGTCCTGACAATAATGATCTAGGTTTCGTGGTAATAGCTGGTGATGAATAACGTTTGGCATGTTTTTGACTTTCATTCAGGTCAACTGGTAAGATGTCAGTAGATGTTGAAGAGTTGCTAACACTCTTCGTTACCGGGGGTATTTTGTTGAATTGTAAAGGGTGAAATTTTGAATCTTCTGATTTCAAATCATCATCTTCAGAAGAGACAGACAACCATTCTGAATCATTATCAGTAGTCATTTGTGTGGCGACAGAAGATTTACGATCAGTTTTTATTATCAATTCTTCCTTTTGCTCTTGGTCCTTGATTGGGGCTAATTCATCATCGCTGTAATCATCTTCATCTTCAGATATATCAGTTGAAGAGTACCCATCATCTTTAGATTCAGATTCGTGACCCTTTGAAGATTGATCAATAGAAGAATTAGTCGCTGAAGGCTCATCTTTCTTAAACTGAATCTGGAAGTTATTGAATAAAGAGTTGTGTCTTTGAATTTGAGGTTGACTTGAGTTCCCAGTAGTCGAAGATGAAATAGATGCAGAATCTTTTGTCACTTGAGAACCACGGTTGGAACTTCTCTCGGACCCAGCTTGATTGAATAAAGACTGACTTGAGATGGAACTTCTGCCAGATATTTGATGTGAGATCGAGCCTAAGCCCCGAGGTTGAGGCTTCCTCTCTGGTTGGTTGGTTGATTTTGGAGAATGTGAAACTTCGTCGGAATTTGATCTAGGATCAGGAGGTGAAGGAGAATTGGCCAAATAAAATATGTTTTTGTTGGGAGGATGAGGGACATCATTAGTCAGAGATGATTTAGAACCGAGATCAGATGTATCAATTGACAGTTCATTTGGAGAAAAGCCTCTAACGAACGAGGTTCTTGAACGTCCCAAAGGAGGAGCGGGATGTTGTTGCAGTTGTACTGTAGAGGATTTGCAAGAAGTGTTGGAATGAAGCAGACTGGTTTTCAGGTGGTGCGATTCTACCAAGGCATTATTCTCAGTAAGTGATTGATTGTTCATTGGAATTACTCTTTCAATAGTTTTGGGGGGTTCATTAGGAGTATCAGATACCATTAGTCCTTCATCATCTTCTTCTTCTTCCGATATATCCGAAATATCAGATATATCATAATCATCATCATCCTCCTCGGAATCCGGAATAGGATTATTTTTAGGGTTGTAAGACTCTATGCTACTATTATTGGTACTTTTTCTATTGCTATGCAAGCTCAAGTTTGAGCTATGGGAAAACAAGGAAGGTCTCTCTGATAAGAATTGGGATCGTTTAGGGGCTAAATCAGATAGTGAATCATGAGATAAATCTGTGATGGAAGTATGAGAGGGTTTTTGTAAGTCTCCGAACGACTGGTGAAGTTTGGGGGCTTCTTTCATCGCCTTACTACTAAGTATTCTCCATGACCGATTATTTAATCGCTCGATCGATGAAAACTTGGAGGTAATGAATTCATTTCTAGTAAGCTTCCAGAGCCTGATTAGAGAGTCTTCCAGTTGTTGGCCATAATTAAACGAGAGTTCTATCGACTCCATGGTGGCATCGATTGACACGAATTATGATGGTTGTGCGTGGTGATCCAGTGAGAAGGGGGATGCCGATTTCGAGGGTGTTTTCTGGTGGAACGACAAGGGACGTTTGGTGGTGCTCGGTCTAACGGTTGAGTCTAGGTGTTGTGTAAGTGGTATGGTTCAAATACCCCGGATCTAACGACTATTCGCAAATTTACTATTAGGGTGAAAATGATCATTCAAAATTTTGAACTATCGCGACATGGTGTGCGGACTGCATACAGCCCGCCGTCTACTACCACGACTTATTACCTAAAATAGAGCTGGAGGTAACTAAATGAACACTGGAGATTATTTCAAAACGGTAATTATTACCCATTTATTGGTTTTTGGTGTATAGTTTGTGGTGGTGACTTGACTAATTGCTGCAAAATTAATGGTTATCGCGCGCCTCGTGACATGGCGGTCATAATTATTTGAAGGGGCAGATACAAGGCGGGGCTCGGAGTGAACCGGTAGGTCACCCGATCATCAATATCTGGGCATCAAACTCACACATTTTAAAGGAGAAGAGGCTGAGATGGTTGCTGAGAAATTTACCGCCTTAATCATCCGTGTTAATACAAGATCAAGTGCTAGATCAGTGAAAATTCTAGTCATGGGTCCATATGGGTCCATATGGTGGAAAGAGTAGACAGCAAATTGATTTTGTATCTTAACGAGTGTGTTTATCTTGTGTGTTTATCTTGTGTGTTTATCCAGAAAATGTTCATCTACAAAATGTTTATCTTGCTACATTTTCCATCTGTAAACTTTATTCACTCTTTATTATGTCTTGTAACGCCTGTAAATATTCAAGTGATCGAGTAAAGATTTAGGAGTATCATCCAATTAAATGGTAGACCTATAATTTTTTGTTAAAATCTTTATTTGATCCCTCTCGATTAGGTTTAAGCAAATTTATGATTCACTTGGTTTCTACACAAATTTTCAAATTTCGTAATATTATATATTTCAATTATAAACATTTAATCATTATAAGCAAAAACCCGCTAAGCCTTTTCATCAATTTCAACGTGTTGAGTTTTGTCTTGCACAAAATCTCTAATACCATCTTCTCCAAACTTCTCCATCAACTTACCTGCATCAAACACATCAACTTCAGTGTGCTTGAATTTTCTGGCAGGAATTCCCATTTCGAACAAATGGTCTAATTCCGCGAAAGTTCTGTCCTTGGTTTCTGGTAATTCAAACCATACCCAAACAATAGCAATTAATGTGAATCCTGCCCAGAAAAATCCGGTTTTAGCCTTCCAGTTCCAAGCAGTAGGATTTAACATGTAAGGGGTGATAACAGCATTAACAATACCCGCAATATTATACAAGTTTCTAGCAAGCATGACGGTATTAATTCTCAATCTAGTAGAAGGAATTTCTGAAACAATACAGTAACACATAGGACCCACAGTCAAATCGTAGACAAAAGTGTAAGCCAACAATAATGAACCAATACCCCAAGCACCTCCTGGTGGGTTAGAAGCTCCCAAGGCACCGATAATTAAAAGCAAAATAAATTGTCCACACAATCCTCCAAAGTAAATAGGAAATCTACCCACTTTCTTTGAAAGGAACCAAGAACCAACGGTACCAATAATACCTAACACGTACTGAACAAGGGAAAAAGTGAATGACATACTATTTGATAAACCAGCTTGAATGTAGAAATAAGTGGAATAACCCATGAAAGCGGAACCAGTAATATTTTGAAAGAGCCAAGTGAGAGCAGTAATTCTAGTTCTTCTCCAAGCAGTACCTTTGAAACAATCTTTGAAACTAGCCTTTTGAGCAACTGCTTCTTCTTCCTTAAGAGTTAATTGAATTTTAGTTAACATAGCTTGGGCCAATACATCCTTATCAGGAAGATGTTCATTTTCAGTGAGAAGTCTTTTAAGTGATTCTTTAGCTTCTTTATCTCTTCCTCTCTTGGCCAAAAACCAAGGACTTTCAGGTGCAAGATACACACCAATACATAAAGGAATTGGCCATACCCATTGAATAGCAAAAGGAATTCTGTATGCATTGTCAGAAGTCATTTGAGAAACACCTTTGAGGACACCAGAAGAAATCAATTGACCGAAAACCCAACAGATATTAACATAAGTTGTAAGGTACACTCTAAGAGTAGTAGGAGCCACTTCAGAAGCATAAGTCACCGTTAAAGTTTGGTAAGCACCCCAATTAATACCTAATAAAACATAAGACAACAAAAGAATTGATCTATTTGGACTGAAAAATTGAATGAAAATCAACCCTATCGAAACAATTAAAGCTGTCATCAAAGTTTTTCTGTAACCAACTCTAGATGCAATTATACCAGCCACAAATAACCCAAGAATTTGACCACTTTGATAACCCATTGACAAACCAGTTTGCCATTGAGCAGGAATTTGCCAGGTACCAAGCGAAGGATAGTAATCACCAAACTTCCTGTTAAAAGCATTGAACCCATACATTGAGGCCAAAAGATTAGTATCATAACCTTCCATAACCAAAGCAGAAGATAAAATGATAGACCACATCATGGCCTTAGGGAAAGTCTTGATACCCTCACGCAAGGTCATGGTTCTTTCCTTGTGGTCATTAGACTTGGCCTCGTTGGACATATCGAGAAACTTGCTAACATATTCATCCATCTGATCATCGATAGATGAAGACGAATTCTTTTTGGTGAGTGGTTCTGACACCAACACGGTGGAACCCTTTTTGATATCTTCAACAAACTCAGTCATGCTGTAGAGGTATTTGAGAAGAATGTAATAGTATTGTTGATGATATCAGTAGCAAAGAGTGTCTTATATAAGTCGAGACTTCGCTAATTTACGAGGCCATACGAAGCCCCACATCCAGCCCCACATCCTGTCTAAAAATGGACCAACAATATTGAACGCAGGTGTAGAGATAGAAGATCTCGGGGTAAGTCATGCATTCAGCAGGTGCAATTACGGGTTTCAGCAATTTGCGCCAAAGAAATCTGGGGTAACTAAGCCCATCTTTCCCCGGATTATGGTTGCGAGCACGGCACAGAGTGTAATTGGAGGGGTGGGAATTTGCGATATTGCGAGGATGTTGCGGAGCCCCACCTCTGAGGGGCAAGAGAGGCCCGAGAAATTTCGAATAAGGAGAGGTGTAGCCCTACGATGGGGGAACCAGATCTAATTATGGGTAAATTCTTATTGAGGGGGGTGGAGGGGGAAGGCAGTGTTAACTTTGTGAAATACCCTTGTTAAAATAGTTTAAGAAAACCTCTTTGATTGAGATGATGATTTTGTCACCAATGATGGTGATGGTTTTTTCCCCACGTATCGGTATTTCCCATTCATTTCCGGATGGTGGTGGGGGAGATTTGGTCTTGGATGAAAATCTTGATCACACCTTCCCTAAAATGGGGCTTACACCCGAGTCCGGTTTTCATTGTGTAAGGGAAAGGTGTCAAATACCTTAGCAAAAAAAAAAAAAAATGGGTTCGCGTCAAAAAAAATAGTCGTCCAGTAGCTGCAAAATCAAACAGCTAATCACCGCAAATATTCGCAATTCCTTCGTCACCAAATGCCCGGAAATCCTCCCGAGATCGTAGCCTAAATCGTAAACTATAAAGCTTATTCTGTAAGCACCCACTTCCAGTAACCCACTTCCAGGAACCCGTTTCAAGTCTTTCTACAAGAACCACAAAAAAAAAATAATAATAAAATGACAATTACCTACACATGGTGGAAAGATGCTACCGTTTACCAAATCTGGCCTGCTTCATTTAAAGATTCTAATGGTGATGGACTCGGAGATATTCCTGGGATTATTTCCAAATTAGACTACCTCAAGAATTTGGGGATCGATGTGGTATGGTTATCTCCTATGTATGACTCACCTCAAGATGATATGGGTTACGATATTAGTGACTATAGATCGGTTTATCCTAAGTACGGAACCGTGGACGATATGAAGACATTACTCGATGAAGCTCATAAAAGAGATATTAAATTGGTTTTGGATTTGGTGGTCAACCATACTTCCAGTGAGCATCGTTGGTTTAAAGAAGCACGTTCTTCGGTTGACAACCCCAAGAGAGATTGGTACATCTGGAAAAAACCAAAATATGACGCTGAAGGTAACAGACACCCTCCTAACAATTGGAGTACTCACTTCTCCGAGCCTGCGTGGACTTTCGACGAAACTACCCAAGAATACTATTTACATCTTTTTGCCAAGACCCAGCCTGAGCTCAATTGGGAAAATCCTGAAACTAGAAATGCCATTTATGAAGAGGCATTGAGTTTCTGGTTTGAATTGGGTGTTGATGGTTTCCGTATCGATGTCGCCAATATGTACTCCAAGGATCAACGTTTCCTTGATGTGCCTATTGTGTTCCCCGATCAAGACTTCCAGCCATGTATGCAATATACTCATAATGGACCCAGAATCCATGAGTTCCATCAAGAAATGTTCGAAAAGGTCACTTCTAAGTACGATGTTATGACTGTAGGAGAAGTGGCTCATTGTTCTAAAGAAGAAGCTCTTAAATATGTTGGTGCTAGCAGAAACGAAATGAGCATGATTTTCCTCTTCAATGTTGTGGATGTGGGTACCATTGAAGGTAGAAGATTGGAAAGTACACCTTGGACTTTGCCAGAATTAAAACAGGCAGTTGAGGATCAATGTGATTTTATTAAAGGTACCGATGCTTGGTCCACTGTGTTTTTTGAAAATCATGATCAACCTAGATCCGTCACCAGATTCGGGTCTGAAAATCCAAAGTTCCTTCAAAAATCGGCGAAATTATTAACTTTACTCCAGACCTCTTTAACTGGTACTCTTTACATCTACCAGGGTCAAGAAATTGCCATGACTAATTTGCCTGCCTCTTGGTCAATTGATGAATACCTCGATATCATGACCATCAACTATTACAATCAGTTCCTCGCTGCCCATAGTAAGGATGCCGATTTCGAAGAGCAAAAGAAGAAAATCTTGGCTGATATTAACTTATTTGCTAGAGACCATGCTAGATCCCCAGTTCAATGGGACAGTACCGAAAACGCTGGCTTCTCTACTGTTAAACCTTGGACTAGAGTTAATGACAACTACAAGCAAATCAACGTTCAGTCACAACTTGAAGACCCTAACTCGGTGTTGCATTTCTGGGCCAAGTCCTTGAAGATTAGAAAGCAATATAAGGACCTTCTCATCTATGGCTCTTACAAGACCTTGGACAAGGAAAATCCTAATACCTTCTCATTCATCAAGTACTTGAACGATGAAACCACTTCACCAAAGATTTTTGGTATTTTGAACTTTTCTGATGAACCCGCTAAGTTCGAACGTTTGGTTGATGGTGAGTACACCTTGATCAATTCCAACGTTGATAATTTTGATGAAACCACTTTGTCTGCATATGAAGGACGTCTTTACCTCGTCGATTAGATAAATCTATAATTTTTTTACGTTACATTATAAACTTTACTAGAAAGGCTATTTTAATTTTGACCAGAGTTGAAACTATAGTAATCTGTATAACCATAGAGAATACAACACTTTTCTGCATTTTTTAAACTTTTCTGCATTTTTTAAAAAATCGAATGAAAGAACAAAATTTTAAAAAATAGACAGTTCAAACTCAATTGAAATCCAGTGTACTATTAAGAAATCAAAGAATCGGTTTACCTTACCTTACCTTAATCTACAGATACCCTTGTAATTCATATCTTTAAACATAATTTGCATCCACTTCCCGATTTGGAACTGGCTCTGCCATCGCACGACGCAGCACATCAACACCACTCCAGACCCCCCACAACATCCCCATCAAAAACCCACTACATGCCTGACTTTGTCAAAGAAGGCGAGGCTCCACCGCCCCCACCAACAGATGTACCCAATTCCCAAGATGTGGTGGAATCACACGTATCGGAAGACGAGGAGTACGACGAACCCCCCAGAAAGTCATTGCACGAACAATTGAAAGAGCACAGAGGTATGTTGAGCGCTTTCTTGGAATCGAGACAGATTACTAACATCCAGAGAAGAAGCAGTTGGAGTTTGAAGAGCAGATGGCTATACGAAATAGTTCGTACAAGCTTGATGAGGACTCGGCCAGATTTTACCAGAAAATTGAATTTGAGGAGCAGGAGAAGGAAAGAAGAAACTTGGAAGAGGAAAAACGCAATTTGAATCTATACAAGCAGAAACAGCAAGAAAAGAAACTGGCACAATTACAGGCAAATCAGAATCAAAATAGTGGTGAAAGTAAAAAGAGAACTCTCCCTGATGAGCCACCGGTTGCTCCCAAAAAACTAATTTTGACCAAGAAGGTAGGAACATCTCCAGACCCAAGATCAACACCAACACCAACACCAACACCAGCATCCAAGACTGGCGTCATAGGTCTCGGAGATTATTCTTCTGATGAAGAGTGAGCAGGCACGACTTCCACCTAACAAGATGCCGCGCACGTCCACTCATAAATTTTCATCACCAGCTACTACTAGATCGAACAACAATCATGTGGGGCCAGCTCATCTCGTTGAAAACTCCGCTTCTCAAAAAGCCCAGCATGGTCTTGATGCAAGTCAGAACCAAAATGAAGACTCACAAGGCCGCAGACAAGAGATTCATAAGGACAGGTACTGGAATCAAGAGAAAACAAGCAGGAAGAAACCATGGTAATGGAGGATTCAGTTCCACCTCTTTAAAGCACTTGGATTCCTTCGTCAAGGTCGGAAACAAGGGGGGCCACTTCAAGAAGTTGGACAAGTTCTTACCCTAAGCAGACAGGGTCTGCTACCATGCGAAACGATCTTCGAATCCGACAATCACATCTAGCCATACTTCATTAACAATGGTCGGGACAGTCCTGCCATCAATCCGGGCACCACCATGCTCTTGTACATATCACCAACATATCACCAACCACTAATAGAATATCTGAAATCATGAATGTAATTTGTAAATACGATTTTCCAAAGTCACAATGACTATGCCTTTACTATGGAAATTTAAAAGAAGTCTGTTGCAGTATACCAGACCCATAGTGACATTGATGCTGACTATTGACTTTGTAAAATTCACACTTGATCATATAAGGTGAGCATGGTCATCTTTAAAATTCATTGCAGTACAAACTGTGGGCATGTAACCACACCACCATACCACCATACCCTATATATAAAAAAGAAGGCTTCAGAGCCAGTTTTGAAAGCTATCAACCAAAATATACACCTATGGAAGGTAAAAAGAGATAAAAAGAAAGCCCGATGCGGGGGTCGAACCCGCAACCTTTTGATGTCCTACTTAAGAGTCAAACGCTCTACCGATTGAGCTAACCAGGCCGATTTCTTGAAAGATTTAAAGTACAGTCAGACTAGTAAAGAATGAAAATATTCAAATTTTGCTTCAAATTCGCCTTTTTCGAAGTCATTTTGATCTTATTCAGTTCAAAGTTTAAGTAGTATAGTACCAGCATCTTTTTCAGGTAGTTTGCCAATGTCTTGACACCATTTTGATGAAAGTCTAAATTCTACATTTTCGAGCCATCAGCTCCAACGGTTACATATCTTTAAATTCAATTATCATACCCACCATATGATTTCACAACCTTGTGCCTGGCGTGCAACCAGTTGCCGAATAAGAACAAAATTTTACAAAAAAATTTATAACACGGTTTTGACAGTATTATACTCGATAGAGTATAAGTAGCTGTGTGTTTTTCCACTGCTGAACTAACGTATATAATTTCCCTCTTCTAGGTTATCATTAGATAACTGGCATAAAACTAGTAGATAGATTATAATACACGGATTTGCAAAAAAAAAAAAAGTATTATACTCGATAGAGTATAAGTAGCTGTGTGTTTTTCCACAGCTGAACTAACGTATAGAATCCCTCTCTTCTAGGGTATCATTAGATAACTGGCATAAAACTAGTAGATAGACTATAAAGACGGACTGCAAAAAAAAAACCAGCTATAGTTTCAAGGATTGCAAAAAAATTACACCAAGGAATTATTCTCACCAGAGGATTTTACAATACTGAGCTAAAGTGATACTGATAATTATGAGTATATTTTTGCAATACTGAACGAAGTGTATACTCGTTTTCTGCTTAGGTCTAGTGGTATATTCTTTGATTTAGGGGAGATAAATTATATAATTAATTATATATTCCTAGTTTTATGTTAACCAAGTGACAGTACAATCATAAAGTAAAAGTCAAGTACGCAATCTTCTCTATTTCTATGAACTATTTATACTCTTTTTCTTCCCATTTACCATCAACATTTTTGATTTCAGAGGTAGGAAAGTAATGGTAATTTGTCTTGATTGAGATTGCCATAGGAACGTTATCAAACGAAACCAATCTCAACTTGATATAGGTGTTGTCTGGAATTTCCTTGACCACATTCATAAACGTTTCTAATTCTTTGGTTTCAATATCATTAACATGGGTGATGAAACTATTTGTGGCAATACCATATTGAGTGGCAGGTCCTCCGGCACTCTTTTTAGTGACATATACTTGAGATGGAATATTTTCCATAATTTGACGAACACCAAAATGAGGAATTTGAAGTATGGCACCAGCCCAGAACACAATATGTGATGTGTTAATGGTTGTAGTATCTATGGTAGGAACGGTTAAATCTAATTCTTTCTTCTGTCTGATAACCTTGAATGCCAATTTCTCTTCACCATACATTACTTTAAAGTCTCTCATAGTTTTCACTATTTCTCCATTCACAGACAAGATTATATCACCAATTTTTAATGGGTTATGATGGTTATTAATTGAAACAGCAACTCTATCAACGGCCAAAAACTTGATTTCATCCTCACATGCTTGTTCAAAACGTTCAATCCATTCTTGAGGAACTCCTCTGGTTCTACCTTGTAACACAGTCATAGAAGTGAACTCAGCATCCAAAAGTCTAAGGTTTTTTGGTACCTTATTCTCTTTCAAACCTTCAATCACACTCAACACATCTACCACATCCAATCCCATTCTATACATGACATCACCAGACTGGTCACAATTGGTTTCACCCAAATATGTAAGCCAAAACGATCTGATGGTACCATCATTGTCAACAAATACACCCGTGTTACATTCTTGACATATTTTATTATCCACCAAAACACACTCCAAATTAGTACCTCTGTATCTTGGAGACAATGAAGTTGCAGGAATATTGAGGGATGAAATTCCACTTACTTTGATATCATCACTAACCAATCTCAAGTTATAGTTGTAACCCACAAAGTAACTCTTTTCACCTCTCTTCAATGGTTTATTACTGAACTTTGGAGTCTTAACATCGGCCAATACCAATGATGGATCATATTTGATAATTGCATAGTTCAAGTTTGGATGAAGGAAAACCACTTCAGCAGGAACATCAATGGATTCAGCGAAAATGACAAAAATATCACACATATCATGAGGAACAAATCTTCTAGATACCAACACATAACCATTAGTAGCATCAACCACAACACCATAACAAGTTTCTTTTCTATAAGGGAAACTATCAATTGGAATTGGTAAAACCACTTTGATTTGAACAAAAGAACGCACCAATGAAGAACATCCCTGCTTCTCTTCATCGAATGGTAAATCAATAAACTTGGCATTTTGAGGTTGCTTTGGCAATGCATCCAATGGTTTATCTTGTAAGTCTGTGAAATCCCAAAGACCAGTTACATCATTTCTGACGGCCTTTCTAAAGGTTGATTGCCAGTGTCTTTCAATATAAATAACTTGGATATTTTCAGTATGAAGGTCAGAAACATGACGATAATTGATGGTGACCTTTTGACGGTCAGGAATTTGTTTCATTACTTCAATAAAAGTGTTCAAGTCTGGAGTAGGTTTGTCATCCACAGACTCCAATAACCAACCTGATTTTTCAAACGAGGCAAATTCAAATGAGCCCATGGAGTCGTTTATAAATACTCCCTTAACAGGAATACAGTAGCATCTTGCAATTTGATAAGAAAGATTATTGAATGAAGCACCAGCCACTTCCACATATTCATTAGGAGTAATAGCATGTAAATCTCCAATTTTAATAAAGTGTTTGATGACTTCTTCACCTCTTTGTAATTCGAATTCAAGGAGATTGCCCACATTGTCATCCAAAATTTCATCGACTTTTATAAAAGTAGATATAGGAATATTATTGATAGATATTAAAGTATCACCTTCTTTAATTAATCCGTCAGCTGGACCTTCAGGAAGTACCATTTCAGCCACCAAAAGTCCGATCTTTGAAGGAAATCTTTCTCTAGCAAGTTTTTCAGCTTCCAAAGTTAAACCCAACCTTCTACATTCATCAAAAGGTTTCAATTGCCATTCCACTTGAATATCACCTCTGGAGATATGAGTCTTGTTCTGAATACATTGCAAAGCTCTCAATGGACGATAAACAGGAAGGAAGAAATCAGTAGAAGCTTCTGAAGAACCACCTGCTTGTAATGCTATGACATATCCATCTTCATTGACCACCGGCGAACCTGAAGATCCACCCGAAGCAGAGGCTGCTGCTTGGATATATTCGGTGTTAAAATCGTTATAAGTCAAGACTCCATAATCAGGAGCATTTCTATCTAATCTTGAAATGAAACCAGCCAAAATAGACAATTTTTCACCAGCATCATTACCTACCACTCTGATTTCAGTTCCAACCTTGGCCAAGTCGGGCTTCAAGTCCAACTGGGTTAACTGAAGATATTTTACCAGGGCAGGATCAAATTGTAAAAACCCGAAATCATGAATAGGGTCTCTGTAGATAGGTTTTACCACCACTTCTTCATGGTTGTCAAACACGGCATAACCCGAGAATGGACCGGGACCCACCACGTGTCTATTGGTCAAGATCAATCCATTGGTAGCATCCACCACGAATCCTGTGGCTTCACTGACTATAGAAGTCTCGGTATCGAAACTGGCAACATGTGAGAACTGGATGGAAACAACGGCATTGACGACCTTTGTGATGGCTTCTTGCCACTTAAGAGATGATGATTCGGAGAATTGTGGAGACTCTGTATCGGAGCAGTATTCTTCTTCTTCTTCCAGGGACTGGTCGATGGCCACTTTTTTAGGGGCCGAACCATTAATGGAGCCGTTGGATAACTTTCTTTTGGACATGATATATGGGAGGATATGAACGGAGATTTGGGGATGGGGATGAAAGGAAAACCTAGTGGCAAAAGTTGATAATGGAGGTGATGTCTCTCTAACTATTAGGGTGAAAAGTTTGGCTGTGATGAGTGTCCGGGTAAGGTGGTACGACTTAGGGAGAAAAAAGGGATCTTTGGGAAAAATAGCGAGAAAGTGAGACCAATTAGGGAGAGAAAGTGAGACCAATTAGCGAGAAAGTGCGACCATTAGTGAGACAACGCGAGACCAATTAGTGAGAAGGTGAGACGAATTAGTGAGAAAATGAAACCAATTAGTGAGAAAATGAAATCAAATAGTAAGAAAGTGATACCAAATAGTGAGAATTAGTGTGAATGTGCTTTAAGAAAATAGCAACACTTTATAGATCAACTAACCAGGTTTCACTTCATAAAGATACTCTTCAAAACTTGGTCCAGCTTATTTGATTTTTTTGAGCTCTTCCAACACTCTGTCTTTCCAAGTTTCAAAATACCGTTCTTGTACTTCACCATCGTAAGCCATATCACCATGAATCATACTACCAAATTTTTCAAGTAAATCCCAACCCATACCAGCCCTTCCCAACGTTTCATTTCTCTTCTCTACCTCTTCAAGACTCAGGTTCTCATACATATACGCTCTTTCAAGATCAAGCACCCAAGTTTCATCTTTAATCCAGTCATCCACAATGTCACACCACACTTGCATATTCCATTTCATAAGCCCACCCTTCTGATAATTGAACATGTTATCAATGAACTTGGACTTGGCCCCCATTGTCGACGTAAGAAGCCAGTGATTAATGCGAACATACGTAGCTTTGATTAATCCACAAGCTAAAAGCCATTCACTTTTTTTGGAGAATTTATGCTTATGAACCAAGAACGTTTGTACCAATTTGGGAGTAATTTTGGCAGGGATAAGAAACTCGTTGGCAAAGGTGATGAACATCTCGATACTCACATGCTTTTTATCGTATTTATAGACGGTTCCTTTAGGAGTTCCTTTGGAAGGAGAAGACTTGGAAGGAGACTTGAGAGGAGAATTGGTAGGTGATTTGGTTGATGATTTGGTTGATGATTTGGTCGATGATTTGGTTCCTTTCTCTTGGTCTGGTTTGGGTGGTTCCATCAAAGGCTTTGTCTTGGGATTAAAAGGTGAATCCACGTCTCGAAACTCAGAATTGGTTCTGGGTCTTTTATTAACAACTTGATCATCTACTTCTTGAAGTCTTTTTAAAGGAGAACTGACTTTGGCAGGAGAGGTTCTTTTTTTGCTAGGTGTACCCATCGGCGTACCCATCGGCGTACCCATAGGCGTACTGTACACTGAATTCGATTTCCTGGGACTTGATTTAGGAGTACTTGTGGTTGATCGTATTTGGTACAAAAGATTTTCTCTGAAATCGTCTAACAATTTCGAAACGAGCTTCGGTTGAAGGGGAATTTTATTTGTCTCTGGTTCGGGAAGCTCCAATTGGTGTTGATACTTTTCTGCTGCCAAATAAGCACAAATATGGTAACGGGCGATTTCACATCTTTTGGGTAGAACTGGCTGTTTTTGAAGACTCAATTGATAAAGAGAGTCGCCGCACGTGATCACCTCGGGGGGGAGCTGTCCTTGAAACGTGGGGATGACGTCCTGAAACGATTGTTTAAGTTGAGAACTCATTGATGGATGATGGGATAGGTTGATGGTTTAAATGGTTTAAACACGTGACGCCAGTCGCGTGTTTTACTACCATTTAACACGTGACATTGATGCTGATCACGTGTATACAGTTTGGTCTGGTGACTTGAATCACGTGCGCGTACTAATATTGTAAACGTGATAGTTATCACGGTTTTACACCACGTTTCAAGCGTGACTACAATCACGTGCAAATTTTTAACGTGATTATGGTCACGCGTTGAATGGTAGCAAAACACGTGCCTGGCGGCACGTGCTTCGTCCAATCTCAGCCAACCAGAACATTTTTATTCATCCCCATTGGAATCATCGTCAAATGTTAGCCAGAAGTATCAGAACGGGATTCGTCCGTTCCTTTTCCACCCAAAGCGTGGTGCTCAACAACGTCAAGAACGGCGTCAGTGAAATCGGCCTCCACAACGAATCACCAAAGGAAATAATCTCAGGAGCCCCAAAGGACTTGGTGACTTCAAGAGTGGTCAGAATTTACAAAGAATCGAAGCCTGCCACACAATCGGCGCACCACAACGGTAAACACTGGAAGTTGGATTGGGATGTTTTGGGGAAAGGAAACAGATGGGAAAACGATTTGATTGGTTATCAAGGCTCCAGTGATTATATGCAAGGAACCATCATGAAGTTTGATACCAAGGAGGCAGCCATCAAGTTTGCACAGGGACAAGGATGGGACCATTATGTTCAAGAACCAAACAAGAAGCATTTCAGAAAGAAGGAATATGCCACCAATTTTTTGCATTCGCCTGGTCCATTGAAGCATATTAGAACCAAGTGAGGAGACCCGAGTTGACAGGGGTTGAAAACCACACGAGTAGTACTCAGCACAATATAGCACAATATACGACAATTGACTTGATGTAGTAGGAGTAAAGAGAGGAGAGAAGAGAAGAGAAGACGAAGAGAAGACGAAGAGAAGACGAAGAGAAGACGAAGAGAAGAAGCAAAGAGAAGAAGCAAAGAGAAGAAGCAAAGAGAAGAAGCAAAGAGAAGCGTAGATGAGAGTAACGTAGGTGAGAGTAACGTAGAAGAGAGTAACGGTAGATTTAAAGGTAAGAAGACGTGAAACTCACAGTACGGTAGTTCCAAAGTAACGGTGGTTCCAAAGTAATGGTAGTTCCATAATTAGGGATCTACAGTACGATATTTCAAAGTAACGGTGGTAAATTAATGATGGTTTAAAGTAACGGTAGTTCCAAAAGTAATGGTTTAAAAGTATAATGATTTCAAAAGTAACGATGGTTCCAAAGTAATGGTGGCTTTAAAATTAATGATGACTTTAAAACTATGATGATTTTATAAGTTACGGCAGTTTAAAATTAATGATGATTTTGAAAGTTACGGTGGTCTAAATTTATTGATGGTTCTAAAGGTAGGATGGTTTAACAATTAATGATGGTTTAACAATTAATGATGGTTTAACAATTAATGATGGTTCTAAAATTAATGATGGTATAAAAGTATGATATTTTGAAATTAATGATGGTTTTAAAAGTATGATGATTTTGAAGTATGATGATTTTGAAGTATGATGGTTATGAAGTATGCTGATTTTAAAGTATGATGGTTCAAAATTATTGTTGGTATAAAAGTATGAGGATTTTATAGGTTACGGTAATTCTAAAAGTAACGGTGGTTTTAAAATTAATGATGATTCTAAAGGTAGGATGACTTTAAGACTATGCTGATTTTAAAGCTAATGATGGTTTTAAAAGTATGATATTTTAAAAGTATGAAATTTTAAAAGTATGAAATTTTAAAAGTATGATGTTTTTAAAAAGTATGCTGATTTAAAGTATGATGACAAGAATTACAACACTTGATGAAATACTATGAAATTATCAAGACTGCAAAGAAATCACTAAATTATTGAAGTGGTGAATTAAAGACTATAAAAAACTTTAGATTGTTTATTCTCAATTTTTTATAAACTTCGCTTATATATAACTCACTGGCCCATATCAAGAGGTAGCCATGGTTCCAAAATAATGGTGGTTTTAAAAGTAATTGTAGTTCCGAAATTATGGTGGTTCTAATAGTTACGGTAGTTTTAAAGGTAACGGTAGTTTGAAAGTGACGTGAAATGTAGTTCTAAAAGTTACGGTATCTCTAAAATTAATAATAATTTTAAAAGTATGTGGTTCCAAAATTAATGATGGTTTTAAAGTTAGGGTAGCTCTAAAAAGATGGCTTTAAAGTATGATGGTTTAAAGTATGATGGTTTAAAGGAAATTAACTCCCTCTGTCCTTCCAGTAATTTGACCTGGCTATAATATTTTCCTTCATGGCTACCCTTCCCCAGTCAAGTGTAGCAAGACCTAGACTACAATAACCTTCATAAGCTGAAGATTATTTAAAACTGAAGCTAACAAAATAATAGTATTTGATAAAGGTTACTCAGCAGGAGAAATTACCTATTATATTATTTATTAATTTATTATATTTATTCATTGTTTAATCATTATCGTTAGACAGACAGTCTCCTCCACCTCTGATTGTTGTATATCTATACATATAACAATCCAATGGTATGACTTCTAACTTCCAGTGAAAACTCATAAGCTAACGATAACTGCACAAATTACCCCCAGAAGTACTTTATTTTGTATGCTCATGAAAGAGAAGATATGAAGCTCATCTAAAAGATTACTCCGATTACTCTCGGCCCATCTTTGACTTTAATGATTCGTACACCTGTAGAACAAAATCGTTCACCGGTATTTACAGCGTGACTTCACTCTTTCCAGGCTTCCAGTCTCCAAGTTTCTAGACTCCGAGGCTTCTGTGGGTGTGGTTATTTTCAATCTGTCAAACCACCACAACGTATTAGTGGAAATTTTGAGTCTTTCCGACTTTGGGACCCTTTTGGACCACTTTGGAACTTTGGGACCTTGTGACCCCTGTCTCTATTACCTCTCATTCATTAATTTTATGGTGACCTTATTTCTTTAAAACACTGATAAATTTGATATTTCATCAAATTAATAGTTTCAAAGAGCATCTTTCCAGCTCCCAAAACGGTCCAAAACTTCACCGTGGCGAAACATTCTCTTACCCATCCTCTCAGAACACCTCAACCACTCTACTTAGCTCCGTGAATAGTTCAAAACTGACTTCTTCTGGCTTATCAGGTCAAATATACCGAGCAAAACCCCACCAATTTCAACTCACTAAAATCGGTTTCTCCTGAAATTTTTTTGCTGTTGTGACTGGTGGCCCTTTCGATCTTACTTTTGTAACGTTCCTCCCACCATCTTCTTCTTTCACTCAACTTCCCGTCCCTGTTTCACGGCTTAATCCATTGACAATCGCGTTCACTCGCACGACCATCACCCCAAACACCACCATCACCTAGCCAACCTCATCAGTACCTCCATCGTAGTCGTTGATCCGGCATGTCCTACAACCGCCGTGAATACTCCCATGGACAGCCTCATGGGAAGCCCCACGGCTCCTCAAACGGCTACTCTCATGGACACTCCAAAATGAGACACTGGTCTTCCCGATACGACCGGGATGATTCCAAAGTCAGGCATGGTGAGCAAAGCTACAAGTCCTCAGGCACTGGCAATGGGCCCAACTCTACTTTGGTGTCTTCAAACTCATCGGAAAACACCCCCAACTCAACTTCTGATCACTCTAAACCTCATTCTAGTCATAATGAAGAATTCACTGGTACAGACCCCAAGACTGGTGAAAATCCTCATGATGCCAAATTCACAAAGCTAATGCATCATATCGACTTCGGAATACCGAGACAGCCTCGGATTCCTGATTCTTCAAAGAACTATAAGGTGATTTATGATCCAGAACTTGACTCGTCATTAACCAAAGCAGAAAAAAAGGCAAAATCTCGTAAACTTAGATTCAAAGGTGAAGGTATAGACTCCTCCCAAGTGGTAGATCCCAGAAAGGCAAATATTGCCCAATATTTCCAAAAACCAAACAAAAAATCAAAAAAGTTTCCTTTCAAACAATTACCTCAATCGAAATTTGTATTTGATAAGGACTCTTTGGGGCCCCCTCCACAAACAGAACTTGTGGTATGGAATTTACCTTCAACCACCAGTGAAATCTATCTTGAAAATTATTTCAAAAGTTATGGAGATCCCATTAAGGATATGAAATTTATTAATGATCCTATCAATGCAGTTCCATTAGGTATTGCCACGTTTAAATTCCAAGGAAACCCGGAAAAGGCTCAAAGATTAGCTATAAAATTGATACAAACCATAAAGACTGATCATGCGAAAATTGATGGAGCAGAAATTAAAATTGGTTTAAATGATAATGATGGCACTCTTCTACAAAAGAAAATTGACTCTGCAAATGAGAAATTACGCTTGGCCAGAAATAAACGAGACGAAGAGGATAAACGAAGAATAAAACGTCAATTGGAGGAAGAACAACGAAGAAAAGCCGAACAAAAACGTATTGAAGAAGAAAATAAAAAGATAGAAGCAGCAAAAAAAGCTGAGCTCAAAGCATCATTAAAGCTTATAAAGTATCTGCCAAATACTACCACACTTTCCATTAGACATCATAGTAAGGTTGTGTCAGGCATCATATTACCCTCAGATTTAAAGAAATATATCAAAGATCGTCCATATATTTTGATCCATGATAAGTATATTCCTACCAAAAGAATACCTTCTCTGGATTTGAAGCGTGCTTTGAATAAATATGATTGGACAAGAATCTTATCAGATAAAACCGGATTTTACATTGTTTTTAATTCATTAAAAGAGTGTAAAAGATGCTTTATCAATGAAGACGCAAGGAAATTTTACGAATACAAAATGTATATGGAATTAGCGGTTCCTGAAGGTTTTAATAAGAATATTGATAATGAAGATGATGATGACTTTCAAACCAAATCAAGAAAAAATGATATGGTTGATGAAGCAGTGAACATGTTAATTAAAGAGTTCCAAACGTTTTTATCTAAAGATATCAGAGAAAGAATCATTGCACCAGTTGTACTTGATTTATTGAGTCATGATAAGTATCCAGAACTTGTGGAAACTTTGAAAGCCAAGGAGGCGGCTCTGAGAGTCAATTTACCAACTGTTAGTACTAATGGGAATTTGAAACAGAATGCTTTATCACTCTTAGCTAAACAAAGAAAGCAACAACAACAACAATTACAAGTACAGTCTAGCCTTCCATCATTCAAGAGAAAGATTGAAAGACCAAAGCCCAAGAAGAGTTTGATTCCAATGCAACATGCACTTAATTATGATAGAGACTCTGAATCTGAATCTGAGGATGAGGATGAAGATGGATCCAGTAGATCGGTTACTCCAGTACCTTCTAAGAGGGATCGGTCATCGGCACTTACATCCCCTGATGATGAAGAAGAACTTCAAGTTAAGAAACTTAAGAAGACCAAACTTCAAAAGTCATTTTTGTATGAATCAGAATCATCGAGTGAAATTGATGAAGATGAAGAAATGGAAGATGTTAAAGAAGAGGCTGAAATTGATTATTCTACCATTGAAGAAAAGTATCAACCCACAGATGTACCAACCACTGTCTTTCCAGATCGAGAAATTTTACCTACTGATATTTTTGATTTGGAGGTATTGCAAGATTTGATTAAGGATGATGAGGATTTGAACTATGCTCAAAAAGTACTTGAAGGTACCAAAACGCAACCAATTTATAATTTGGATTACTGGGCCTGGAAACAAAAGGATCAAAAGAATGCATCTGAAGAGATTGCTGAAGATATTGAATTAATTGAAAGTTTAGATCCTAGGCTTGAATGTGATACTGGATCATTTAGAAGTGAAGGATACAGACAAATTAAGGATGCAGATAAGATTGAATATTTACCACACCGTCGGAAAATCCATAAACCTTTGAAGACAGTACAACATGATTATGAAGATGAAGAAGAACTTGCTAACAACAATAATAACAGTAATAATAATAACAATAGTACCAACAACACCAACAACAATGTGCAAAGTTCGCGGGTGAACCGTGCCAAAAACAGAAGATTTGCAGCCGATATCACGGCTCAGATTGGAAGTGAATCGGAAGTGTTGAGTTTGAATACGTTAACCAAGCGGAAGAAACCTGTTTCATTTGCACGATCCGCCATTCACAACTGGGGACTTTATGCGTTGGAACCAATTGCTGCGAAAGAAATGATTATTGAATATGTGGGAGAGAGTATTAGACAACAAGTGGCCGAGCATCGAGAAAAGAGTTATTTAAAAACAGGAATTGGATCATCATATCTCTTCCGTGTGGATGAAAATACGGTGATAGATGCTACCAAGAAAGGAGGCATAGCGCGATTTATCAATCATTGTTGTAACCCCAGTTGTACCGCCAAAATCATCAAAGTGGAAGGAAAGAAACGGATTGTGATATATGCGTTGCGAGACATCGATGCCAACGAAGAATTGACATACGACTACAAATTCGAAAGAGAAACCAATGATGAAGAACGGATCCGATGTTTGTGTGGTGCGCCAGGATGTAAGGGGTGGCTTAATTGAATGGACAGTGACATCATGGGTATAATAGACGGTCTTTTCGGCCATATCATAACAATGGAGTATAGAATACACTGTTTACATTGTAGAGATGCGGCTCAGATCTATCAAAGTTAGTAAGAGAGTGAGAGGGAGAAAGAGAGGGTTTGTAGACTTTTGAATTTTTGTAGATTTTTGAATTTTTGAATTTTTGAATTTTTGAAGTTTTGAATTTTTGAATTTTTGAAGTTTTGAAGTTTGAATTTATAAATTTTTGAATTTTGATGTTTTAAAACATCCAATTAGGCCAAAGCAACAATAGCTCGTAATAGTCGGTGGTGGTGACTGTCTCAGTGTGACTCCATCACGATGACACCGATATGGGTCTACGGCGATGGAGGAGTCGCAGATGAAACATAAATATCAACAACACCAATTAGGCAATATTATGAAGTGTGCACCACACATCTGACAACTAACGATAGGTGATTACCGAGAGATTGTGATTGCTACTGGGGTATTGTGATACGCAAGCAAATGGGAGAACAAGTGGTGAATCTGAACCAGAAAATGCTTCAATACTGCCGTTTTATATACTAAATATGTCTATAATGAGACGAGAATTTATCACTCATTATCCTAAAAAACAGACACAACCGGCCCAGCCAAATCAAATTACAGCACCGTAGCATGCTCCAGCCATCTTGCTTCACATCATCCACTACCTAATCGGTCCGTTTGTTGCCGTTTCATTGCCCTAACATCGTCTTTCAAGAAATCCACGTGACCGCACGCCCAATTAGTTCCATTTGTAAATACGGCTCAATACGGCAATACCCAAACATCTACCAAATTTTCCACTATAATATACTTGTACCATCCTGGTTGTCAGGTAACGAGCCAGACTCTTTTCCGTCTGTATAGCCATCGTTGTCAGCACCGCTTTCTCCATCCACCACGATGTCCCGTGCCCAACCGCTTCAACCGCTCAACAATACTCAGCTCAATAATCGTGGCAATCTTACACCCATTAAAGGTGTTAGAAGGTCGAAAGAGAACCAATTAGAGGCCCAGCCCATCCAGCCGGTGTCGTCGGTGGCACCGGTGGGGGAAAAGCCCAAGAAGAAGAAAGAAAAGCTTAGCGCTCTTTGTAAAACTCCTCCTTCAATTGTGAGAACCAGAAATGGAAGAGATTATCGTCGGGGGAATTTTTTGGGAGAAGGAGGGTTTGCAAGATGTTTCCAAATGAAGGACTCGTCGGGTCAAATCTTTGCTGCTAAAACGGTTGCTAAAGCTTCTATTAAAAATGAAAAGACAAAAACAAAATTATTATCAGAAATTAAAATTCATAAATCTTTAAAACATCCTAATATTGTTAATTTTATTGATTGTTTTGAAGATGATGTTAATGTTTATATTCTTTTGGAAATTTGTCCTAATCAATCATTAATGGAACTTTTAAAAACTAGAAAAAGAGTTTCCGAACCTGAAGTAAGATATTTTATGGTTCAAATCATTGGTGCTATTAAATATCTTCATTCAAGAAGAGTTATTCATAGAGATTTAAAATTAGGTAACATTTTCTTTGATCCTCAAATGAATTTAAAAATTGGTGATTTTGGTTTAGCTTCTGTTTTACCATCTCTTGATTCAAGAAAATATACTATTTGTGGTACACCTAATTATATTGCACCTGAAGTTTTAGGTGGGAAAAATACTGGTCATTCATTTGAAGTTGATATTTGGGCAATTGGAATCATGATGTATGCTTTATTGGTTGGTAAACCTCCATTTCAAGCTAAAGATGTTCAAGTCATTTATGAACGTATAAAGAAAACTGAATATGCATTCCCGGCCGACAAACCTATTTCTGAAGAAGCAAAAATATTAATTAAGGATTTATTAAGTTTGAACCCATTAAATAGACCTACCATAGATGAGATTTTAAATTATGATTGGTTTAAAGGTCCTTTCCCTGATAAAACTTATGAAGAAAGTTTGGTTAGTACTCCTCCAGGTTTTGGTAAAATTTCCAAAACTCAATCATCAATTAATTTTACAAATACTAAATCAAATGCGGGAATTTATACTCCAAAGAATAAAAATCCAGTGGAAATTTTAAGATCAGATTTACAATCAGAACAACCAAAAAGTTTATTACCTCAAAGTTTATCTCCTAATGATACCAGAAACAAATATGAAGAAGTCAATCCAAGTGTCCTAGGAAAATCTAATAGAAGAGTTAATTTTAATAGTAATTATTCAACTACTATTAAAAGATTAAATCAAATTTGTTTTGAAACTTATCAAAATATGAGAAGATTAGAATATTCAAAACATGAACAAATAGTATCAGAAGAATTACCAAGATGTGAAAACCCAATATTAATTAGTAAATGGGTCGATTATTCCAACAAATATGGATTTTCATATCAATTAAATAATGATGATATTGGAGTATTATTTAATGATGATAATACTATTTTGAAAGTTCACAATGGATCCAAATTTTTAGAATTGATTTATCATGAAAATGAAGGTTGGACATGTATTGAAAATTCTACTCATTATCCTCCATCTCAAGTTAAAAGACAATTAGAAATTGTTGATTTCTTTGCCAAGTATATGAATAGTAACTTATCAAAAGTTAGTGAAAATGAAGATCGTAAAGAAACGGTTTTTTTAAGGAGGTATAGCAGAACCAGTGATTACATCATGTTTGAAATGACCAATGGTAACTTCCAATTTAATTTCAAAGATCATCATAAGATTTGTATTTCTAAATCAGGATTGGCCATTACTCATATTAGTCCTAGTCGAATCATTCAAACTCATCCATTGATCTTGGTCTTAAAAGAAGGTAATTTCCCCGTGGAACATGTACCAGATTGTTTAGATAAAATCAGTGTTATTAAAGACGCTATCAAAAGAAAGGCTTTTAAAGATAGCACCGCATAAATCCTTCATTATCATCAAACTCATCAACTTCCTTCTTCAGTAACCGTGTTACTCACTTTTAGCATTATACCCTTCTATTTTTTTGCATTCTTACTGCTAATGTTTGATTTATGGTATAACTATATATTAATATACCAATCGGTAAAGCTTTGTAATTATAAATATTGTACAACCGAGCTTGCTCGAGGTAGAGTAGATTGGATAGTTGAACGGGATCCTGCTTTAATTTCTTGATTTATCGTTTTTACCTGTTTCGACAAAATGGACGCCAACTGTTCTAATAAACACCACTGTTTCTTCAAATAAATACCGACTTTTTCTTCAAATAAAACCGATGTTCTTAATAAACACCGACTATTTCTCCAAATGGACACCGCACCTCTCTCCAAAACGAGACCAACTGTTCTATTAAACACCGACTATTTCTTCATGTGTACACCACTGTTTCTTCAGATAAACACCCACTGTTTCTTTAAATAAACACCAACTGTTCTTCAAATGGACACAAACTGTTTCTTCAAATGGACACCACTGTTTTTTAAATAAACACCAACTATTTCTTCAAGTGTACACCACTGTCTCTTCAAATAAACACCCACTGTTTCTTCAGCTAAACACCCACTGTTTCTTTAAATAAACACCGATGTTCTTAATAAACACCGACACCTCCCTCCAAGTGTATACCCACTGTTCTTCATGTGTGCACCACTTTTTTTATGTGTACACTGTCCCTCCATTTTAATAATCATCTTCAGTGTTCAACAATGCCTTAAGGGCCCATTCGTCCTTGAATCGGGTCTTGATCACATCCAACTCACTGATCAAGCCGGAACACGCGTTCTTCAACGCCTCTCTAGGCGAATAGTCGTCTTCCGTCTGAATACGAAGTACAAAGTTGGCAAATAACGGATGTTCAACCTTGTAGGCAGCAAAAATGACTCTTTCGTCCTTCAAAAGCTGTGCTCGTAAAAGATTGGCCAACGTGTGGTCCTCTCTTTCTATTTTGATGATGGCTGCATTGGGAACTTTGGTGTCGGGGGTGATTTTGATCCTGATGTTAGTATTGATGAAATTTCAACCATTACCAGCTCAAAAATGACGCTTTTTGCTTGGTTTTTTCGGGAAACGGCAGCCACCGCTCCGGAGACTTACTTGTCCACCCCATCTGGCAAGATAAAGAGCTCGAATCTATCGGGAGCGTTCATGTTGGTGATGAGTTTGCGGTAGTATGGACAATAGTGAAGAATTGTCAGAAACGGGCGGGCACGTGACCGCACTATTGGGAACGCGGCCTGCAGTTACCCCATTGGGAACACAAATCACGTGACCCAGACCTGTGTTTGTTATGCTTATCTGTCCGGGTAACCCCACCACTTTGGGGGAAGTGTTACCCGGACGGCTGCTGCCTAAAAGTTCATGCGACTTATATACCATCCGACCCCATCTTCACCGAGACTGTTCAACCGTATCATTACCCACACCTCCTCGTGCTGGATCTCGTGATTGCCTTCTGATTAACAACGTGGCACGTTCTTCCCGGTGACGATGACCAACCAGCAAGATCCTTGGAACAGCCAACAACGGCCCTTAGGTCAACAGTTTAAGTACGTATTGAACAAAGTGAACAAAATGATGAAAACGGTGGATTGTCAAGATTGAGTGATAATAACGTGATGGGGTGTTCAAGAGGGATGTTCAGACCATGTGATGGCACCAAGAGGTTGACAATTACGGAGTTTTGGGGGCTTTAGTTGCCCACGCTTGATCGCAGCCATCAATATCATGAAATCAGCAGCTTGAGGCCAAATCATCCTCATCGAGGGCTCACATGGCGCCAGACGATTCATATGTTTCCATCTCTTTCATATAATTCATCATTACTAACATTAGTCGCCAACACCCTCCTGTTTTGCCACCTCCGGCGACTTTGGAAACCGGTAAGTACTACTTTCTCGGCGCACGCACTGGTTCATACTAACAACGTAGGCGGCCAATCGTTTTATCCTCTTCATAGCCTTCCAAGCTTAGGAAACGGTACTGGTATCCCTCAATCGGGCCATGGCTTCAATATTCCTTCCATCAACACATCCAATGATGGCCAAATCAATCAAGTACGTATTCTTGCCCTCGCGGTATTCGTGGTATAAATTCATTCATACTAACGCTCGCAGCATGAAACTTCCCGACAAAACGAGTTGAGACGCTCATCGGCAGTGCTAGGCACCCTGGGCGCTCAATTACCTTTGCCAGGTACTATCGCCGCCGCCACACCTGAGCAACAACACCAGCAACCTTCTCAATCACAACAACATCAATCCCTTCAACAACCGCACCATACCGGTTCTGTACCCCAACAACAAGTTTCCGCCGCCTCCCAGATTACCCTGGGTGTTCCCAACAGAGCCTCGGTTTCTAACGTATATCGTCCGTTAAATGTGAAGGATGCCTTATCTTACTTGGATCAGGTGAAAATTCAGTTTTACAACCAGGCTGACGTGTATAACAACTTCCTCGATATCATGAAAGACTTCAAGTCTCAAAGTATCGATACTCCAGGTGTGATCGACCGAGTTTCAACCTTGTTCAAAGGTCATCCCAACTTAATTCAAGGTTTTAACACTTTTTTACCTCCGGGTTACCGAATTGAATGTTCTCTTGACCCTTCAGATCCTAATCCAATTAGAGTGACGACACCAACTGGAACAACAACCAGACCTAATATCCATGGTGCTACTTATGGTCAAAGATGGGGTAATGAGAGTGAACATCCTCAAGTCGTAGGTCAATTTGCTCATGATCAAGCTCTTCAACAACAACAAAATCAAAATGGTGGCGGCCAAATCGAGTTTAATCATGCAATCTCATATGTTAACAAAATCAAAACTCGTTTTGCAAATCAACCAGATATCTACAAGCAATTCTTGGAAATTTTACAAACTTATCAAAGAGAGCAAAAACCTATAGGTGAAGTTTATGAACAAGTGACCGTGTTATTTGCCAATTCTCCTGATTTATTAGATGATTTTAAACAATTCTTACCTGATACTAGTAATCAAGCTTATAATAATCAAGTTCAAGAAGGTGCATATGCTCAAGCAAATGGCTCCTCTCAATTACCACCGGTGGGTAATTTCCAACCTCCAACTGGAACAAGTGGATTGAGTCCTAATGGATCCCAACAATATGGTCAAGCTTCAGGATATCCTCCAAATGGTGCTGATGTTAATTTTGCTCATGACTCAATTCTTCCTAAAAAGAAGAAATCTATTTCAGAATCTTATAATTATGAAAATAACTATAATCAAGAAGCTCAAGTTTCAAGTATGCGTTCTGCTACTAGAGCTAAGATTGGCACTAGCGTTACTCCAAAGAATGGCACTGTCACCACTATTGTTAACCCAACACTTGTGCCTGGAATCCCAGAACCTGTACCCCCTTCAGCTTCTGTAAAGTCTTCTTCCTTACAGGAAGAACTTTCATTTTTTGATAAGGTTAAAAAGGCCATTGGGAACAGACAAAGTTATAATGACTTCTTAAAGATCTTGAATTTATACTCTCAAGACATCATTGATAAGCGTACCTTGGTAGAACGTGTTGATAGCTTTTTGGGTGATACTCATCCTGAGTTACTCAATTGGTTTAAGATGTTTGTTGGTTATGAAGACAAACCCCAAAGCATTGAAAATATTACCTTCAAAAAGCATCAATTGGAGTTGTCGTTATGTAAAGCATATGGTCCTTCCTATAGACAATTGCCAAAGGCTGAAACATTTATGCCTTGTTCCGGTAGGGATGAAATGTGTTGGGAAGTATTGAATGATGAATGGGTGGGTCATCCTACTTGGGCTTCTGAAGATTCTGGATTCATTGCCCATCGTAAAAATCAATATGAAGAAATTCTTTTCAAGATCGAAGAAGAAAGATTGGAGTTCGATTATTATATGGAATCAAACTTGAGAACTATTCAACCATTAGAAACTATTGCTAATAGAATTGCTAACATGACACCAGAACAAAAAGCTAACTTTAAACTTCCACCCGGTTTAGGTCATAATTCAACAACAATCTATAAGAAGGTGATCAGAAAGATTTATGACAAAGATAGAGGATTTGAAGTTATTGACGCTTTACATGAGAACCCTGCCGTTGCTGTTCCAATTGTTTTGAAGAGATTGAAACAAAAGGATGAGGAATGGAAGAGAGCTCAAAGAGAGTGGAATAAAGTTTGGCGTGAAATGGAACAAAAGGTTTTCTATAAATCATTGGACCACCTTGGTTTGACTTTTAAACAAGCTGATAAGAAACTCTTGACTGTGAAACAATTAGTCAGCGAAATTAGTACTGTGAAGGTCGAACAGCAGAACAAGAGACTTCATCCATTAACCCCTAAGCCACAGGAACAGTTGAACTTTGTTTTCAACGATTATGATGTTTTGATGGATATTCTCAAATTAGCAGAAGTTTTCATTTACAAATCATCCAATTATTCTGTTAGTGATCGTGAAAAGTTGGGACAATTCTTCCAATTCTTTGTGTCATTATTCTTTGGTATCTCCACCGAATCTATCGATAAAGCATTAGCTTCTAGAGGAAAGTCCGATAAGTCCGAATCAGAAGAAGAAGGTTCAAGTACTGAAAATGCTGAAGGATCAGAACCACAACAAACATCAAAGAAACGTGGACGTGAAAATGATTTATTGAGAGATGTATTGAAGAAGCAATCCAAGTCCAAGAAAGAAAATGATGGAGATGCACCTGAAAGTAACTCCAATGATTCTGATGATCAAGAATTGGCTGAAAACGTTGATAGATCAAGTGAATTATGGATCAAGACTGCAAACACCAAGTTCAACTTGAAAGACGAACAACAAAATGGTCAAAAGAGAGACAAGTACAATTTGTTCTGTAATACCACTATCTATGTATTTTTCAGACACTTGAGAACCTTGTATGAACGTCTCGAAGAGATCAAGGGAATGAATGAGGAAGTTGGAAAAGAAATCAGAAGTCGCAAAATTCCACAATTTGCTAAAGATTTGAACCTCGTTTCCCATCAACTTGAAGACATGGGAGTTGAAATTGTGGGATCTAAGAACTGTTATTTACAAGTATTGGAATTATCTGAAAGATTGATTGAAGGTGAAGTAGAACATCAATGGTTTGAAGAATCTTTGCGTCAAGGTTATAGAAATAAGGCTTACAAGATCTATACTATTGATAAAGTTGTTCAAGCTATGGTAAAACACATGCACACCATGGTAACTGATACCAAGACTTCTGAAATGATGGTTTTGTTTGAATCTGATAGATCTAACCCCAGTTCAACTGCTAAGGATCAAATCTTGTATCGTATGCAAGTTAGATCATTGATGGCATCTGATGAAAACATGTTCAAGATATCTTTCAAAGAAAGTGATAAATATGTCAACATCCAGTTTGTGAGTCTTGATGATCTTACCATTAATGATCATGAAAACTCAGAAGAAAAGTATAATTATTATGTTACTAGCTATGTTATGTCACATCCAACCGAGGGAGTGGCAGCATCTAAAATCAATATGCCATTTGCAAGATCATTTATTGATAGTGTTGATGAAGATCAATGTGATGGGCGTGTCAGTTCTGGTTTGAAGGTTTCAGTTTGTGAAAACTCTTATAGATTATTCTTTGAGGCTAATACTCTGGATGAATTTACATCTAATAGTGTATTCACTAAACCAACAGTTGATTCCAGAACTAGACAAGAAAAGGTTGATTCATTGAAGGCATTGATCAATGGAGAAGATGGCTGGAAAAAGACTTTGGAAGATGATAAGGATGCTCAATTATTAGAGGATAAGATTCAAGCACTTTTTGAAAAGGGATTTCAAGCTTATAAAGAATTTAATAAGGATGGAGATATTGAAATGAAAGATGCAGAAGAAGTAGCACAAGAAGTTGAACCAAAGGCTGAAAGTGTACAACCAGAATCACAACCAGAACCACAACCAGAATCACATTCAGAATCACAATCACAACCACAATCAGAAACTTCTAAGCCTGTAAGTCATGATGCTGATTCCACGGTTATTCAAGATCACAACGATACCACTATTCACCAAGATGCTAATGATACTACGAATGATGAAACCACCGTTAACCAAGATGATGCTTCAATGATTGGAGAAGTTCAAACTGAAGCTACATCAACAATTTCGGAACCCACCAAAAAATCTAGTGAATAAACGGCTCCAAGCCATGTATAGTTATTAAGCTCTTTTATTTCTCAGTTATATTAATAAAATTATGTTCTATTTAAATATAATCGTAATAAGTCCTCATACCAACTCCTAATGGAATCTTCCTTCAGCAGCAGCTCTTGCTAATCTTTCAGTAGCAATACTTCTGGCTAGTCTTTCTCTTTGATCTAATCTTCGAGCAACAAATGCTTTTTCATCTCTTAAAATCAAAAGTCTTAAAATTATATCTTCAGCCAAGGTTTGTGCTGCTATTGGATCAGATCGAGCTTCTTGAGCTTCCTTGGCTGCTTTTGCTCTAGCTTTGGCAGTGGCATTGGCCAGAATGGTTTTATTTCTGTAGATACTTCCGGCTCGAGAAAGACTTCTTTTGGGTTCGTCGGATTTGTTGTTTTTATCATGATCGGTATCATAATTGTTTCTATCACGGAGTGATTTGATAAAAGCTGGTGATAATCTTTCCACTTCCAGAGTTAAAAATTGTACATCACTGTCGTAATACACTGGAAGTAGGAGAAGTGCTTGATACTGTTCATTTTTCAAGTCTTTAACTGGTGGTCCATTTCCATCATTATGAAAGAAATCGAAGCATAAGAAATTGAGCCACGAAAACACAGTTTCTAATTCGTTATTAGTCAACTGGCTACCAAATCCCATGATCCCAATCGAGTTTGTGACACTAGCCATCGCTGAAGAAACGGTGGATTGCCATCCACCAGAATTGGTTCCATTAGAAGTGGAGTTTCCAAAGTTGGATAAATTCAAAGTCTTTGCACTGGAAAGCTTTGGTAATAATAAAACATCAGCAGATGATACAACCACATTCCAAGCTGCTATCATCACTTTTAACAAAAGATCTTTGGTAAGAAATTCAGCAAGAACTTGAAGATTCATATTCAAATAGTTATACAATGGCATCATAGCATCATCCATTTGGTCTTGAGTAGGTTTAAGCTGTCCATTGTTTCCACAAATCGATTTCAAATTAGCTCTTGAAAAACAATAATGAATAAACCTTGATACTTTTTCCACAATAAGTTTAATACAACGTTCTTGAGATCGCTTTAAAGTTCGATGTGCTCTTCCCATAACGAATATAGCATCTTTTCTTTCACTTTCCACCGCAACTTCTAATAATACTCTTCCTTGAGTATCCAAGTCTAAGTAAATTTCCTGAGGAATACCATCGTGTTTGAACCTTCTTGGATCCAATTGAATGAGTGCTCTTCCACATACAGAATGGCCCCCAAACTTTTCATTCCAAACAGTAGCAGAAACCGTCAACGTTGAATTGGGTGGGAGGGTCAATTCGAATTCTTCGTCCCATTCGGGATCGGCCGTGTTGTTGATGGTTCTGGTTTTACCAATAGATCTTTTGGCCTTGGTATCGATTAATGTTACATATGGGTGTAAGCTTGTCGAAGAACTTGACGTTACAGAAGGTCTTAAATTTTCTGCTTTGATAAGTCTTAATGAGAAGACATGACTGGTATACTGCTGCTGTGATTTCGGATTATAAGTGGCTACTGATTGAGATATTAATTCAGGATCCAACACATCCTCCAACTTTGTGAGTTGTTGCATCATAGCAGATAAATTGTTTAGGGCAACACATGTCTTGGGCATGAAATTGTAGGGCTCTTCTAGAAGTAGTTTGCTTGGATTATGATTCATATTGGATACCACATTTTTGACTTCATCAAACCACCCACCCTTTCTTGGTTCTCCCTTACCTTCTTCTTCTTGTAATGCTAATTTCTTCTGTTCTTGGTCGTCTAATTCTTTCATGATTTTGTCGGTAATACTATTGGCATAAAATAACGCACCATCAGAAATACTTTTCAATAAGGTGGTATAGACTTTTGATAAGTGATACTCATTATTCCAGTTCAATCCATTTAAAATCTTGAGAAATTCTTTAATTAATGTGAAGATATCCAAAATTGCTGATGAAAATTTCTTGTCATCAGCTTCAAGATTAATAGCTTCATAAGTATCAGTTTTGATAGCTTCTTCCACGATTGATTGAATTTTTTCTCCACTTTCATCAACCCAAGATTCAAGGAAAGGGAAAAAGAACTTTTCTAAATCAAACTGGAATTTAGAATTTGATGTAGAAACTTGTCCATAAATGTCTCTGATTTCACTTAAGGCTCTATAAACCTCTAAGGCGTCTCCATAAGGAATAAATTCCCCTTTATTCTTGGCATAGCTATCAATATGCCTCAAGATGTTTTTAGCATCGGCTCCAAACATGGCAATGACAACTGCTGCCACTGTTCTTTTAACGTCCAAAAACCCTAAGAGAGGGTTTTTATATCTCTTTTGAAGCATTTTAATATCCTCAATAATACTATCACAAATATTGAGTACATGGATAACACTCAAGGTATCATCACGGGGCAAATTTGATAAGAGTTCAGCATAACGTATTTCCGAAAATCTTAATAATGCTTTTGAAAGTTTCTTTTCCCATTTTTTAACCAATCCTGATTGCTCAACACTGAGAAAAAGAATATCCGACTCTAAATACTCTCCCAAAAATGACAAATAAGGTCCAAACTTTGGTTTCACTGTTTTGCTAAAAATCAACAGTAGTGACTCCTTAATGGAAAACAATGTTTCATTATAGGTGCTCATTAAATTTTTGATCCACTCGTCTTGATCTTGAATTGGCCACGTTGATTTTTCTTCCCAATCCATATCACCATTTTCCAAAGTAATTTTACAAAGATGGAACACTTTTTTGGCAGCTTCCAAATCTATAGGAGCCAATTCTTTAGGATCATTGATTAGCTTGTCCTTGCTAATACCAGTTAATGTTGCGGCAGTAAAGATAGCAACTGCTCTTGTAGGAATACTGATTCTCCATACCTTTGCACAAGTTGTTAATAAATTAGATGAGGTTTTGGGAAATAAAGGTTTTTCAGGATCAGAGATATCATCCATATTTTCTTTGAGTTCCAACTCAAAACATAGTTTTACGAGGACCACGAAGAGCTTTTTGCAGTCCAAAGATCTGGGTAAGATATAAAAGTCTTCACCGGATGGAATATCTGGAACCGGTAATAATCTCAGGGCAGGAGGTATTTGATATTTTTTCAATAATTGATTGCAAGCTTCTTCTTCCCTTTTTTTCCATTCGTTATATGCATCGATGGAGTTGAAATTCTTGGGAGTCAATTGGCCCAAGTCTTTACCTAAATAAAACATGATCTGTTGAAGGTCTTTATGTAAAGTTTTTTGCAGGGCCAAGTCCTTCCATGAGTTTATGTCTTGCTGTAGTTTTGTCAGGTCCACGGAAAAGAGCTTTTTGATCAATTGTATGATATTAGAGTCCATATCGTTAAGCTTAAATGAAGGTTTGAGGTATTGAGCGTTGGCGGGACTATCGGAGAGGTCACTCGGAGTGGTCTTTTTGGGTTTCAATGACTCTTTGTTCTCTTGTAACTTGGCAATCACCGCATCACTGTCTTTATCCTTTTTAATTAATTCAATCAATAATTGTACGAAAATTCCTGCTTGTTTGAACACCAACTCACTAATATCGTTGCTGGGAATAGTTCCGATCTTGACTAATTCTTTATTGGCACAAGAGACAAATTTCATCACCAAATAATCGGGTTTATTCACTCGTACGAGATCGGATTTGAAAGAAGGATCTAAAAGCTCACCATAAAACCGGAGCAATGATCTACGTGTCACATCATCATAGTTTCCCTGATGCTTCATGGCAATCACATTGAGCTTTGTTTCAAGACTGGAGATCAAATAACCGGGTAATTTGGGGTCTTGAACATCATAGATTTTGGAGCTTCGGTAGTACTTGGAGTAATTGGAAGACCCTGATGTGGAGCCACTAGCACTGGATGATGGAGCTGACGTGGTTGGGGCCAATCTAGGTTGTACTTTTGGAGTTCTGAAACGAGCTTCGTTGGCATACTCGAGAATGTACACTTTGAGAACAAATTTGTAAAGCTTTTCGATATCCACCCCTCTGTAGGTGGAGTCATCAGTAAGTACCTGGGATGCCATGCTCTGGGCTCTACCCGAAGAGATGGAGCCATTCAAACCATCTTTCCTAGGAAGCATAATAGACGAACAAACACAATGGTGGTGGTTAGTGAGAAGTGAGTGAGACGTGTGAGTGGGAACAAGTCGGAGAACAAGGCTGAGAGCCGGTGGATTATTGTAGGAGTTATCGTAGAGGGCTGGGTAGAAAGGTGGAAGCGGAAGAGTTTATGGGTGTCAAAAGTGGGAGTGTTTTTGAAATCGATCTATACTAACTCCGACAATACTGTTCTTTACTTTTCTGGGGTAGAGATTAGTACTGTGAGTGGATCATTGAATAGAGTATAAAGGAAGTTGGTGTAGAGATATGAGACGTTTAGGAGAAAGGGTTTGTGGCATATTAGTAGACTGTAGTAGGCTGTTGAATAGTGTGCTGAAATAGTGTGCTGAAATAGTGTGATGAAATAGTGTGCTGAAACATTGTATGGGACCGACTATTAAACGATGATGGGATTAATTGGCTATGAAAGCAATTTATTGAAAGGTGTAACAGTGCTATTGATGGGTTGATTATAATGAGATGATATCAAGGCTATGGCTATATTTACCTGGTTAATCAGAGGAATCACTAGAGAGCTGATAGTTTCGAGTTTACTGATTTCTCCATCATCAGTATTAGTTGAGATAAATAGTAAGTAACCTTTAGCTACACAAGTAACAAGACAGAGGTGAAATGACCGTCCTGATTATCTGGGCCAATTAAAGGTGCTAGATATACTTTAAACTACTGTTTTTACGGGGTAGTACGCTCGTGTCTATTCTGGCACTTCCTACGGCTACTCCAGATATTATAAAATCTAGAGATTCGAGGCTTTATTTATGGGTTGTTTAGGGCAATATTTGGATCAGAATATCGTTTTAATTGACCTTCATCGTCATCCTCAATTGTGTATCTCCAATACGATCTTTATACCCCATTTAAAACCTCATTAATCCATTTCACATACTCATTTACAATACAAAAACACAGTAGCTCCTTAGCTTTCATTGGCATTGAATCCATTAAGTTGTACATTTTGACTATGACCCATCCCGGGCATTACCCGTGCTACTAATTATACAGAATCCTCGTCGCTCTCGTCGCTGATTTCATGCTTGACACCATTTTCCAGCACTTCTTCAGGCTTGAAGATATGTTTGGAGAGTATTTTGTTCATTTCGAACGCACCCACCGTTTCTGAAGTTAGTAAGTTGTTTTTTGATAATCCCAAAGTTGGTTATACTCACTTTTTTTAAACAATTCTTGTAATGTTTGGTCACAGTTGATTTGTCTTTTATCGTCAGGGTTTTGAAGGTCATGTGTCTTGATATAAGCCCACATAGCTTTGACCACTTGTGGACGTGATAGTCTACTCAGTCCCACCACTGCCAGAAGCTCTGTTGAGAGTACCATTTCTCGGTTAAACCCGGTATTGGGGGTAGGACCCTGAGCGGCTGACCGTACTCTTTTAGTTACCTTATTCTGACGACGAGCTCTCATCAAGGGCCCAGTGACTTCCGATTTCAGTAATCTGGCTGCCATCAATGCATCCAGACGCTCAATCTCACGTCGCCGTTCTTTCTCCTCCTTTTCTTCTTCTGTTCGTCTTTCGATAAGATCATAATATCGTCCTAGTATGAATTCATTGATCTCTTTCTACAGGTTAGTGGTTGGAATTGCGAACGCAGGCTATACTTACTTTGTGGTCCAGAAGATCCACGCCAAAGAGCTCTTGTAACGCATTTCGGATCTTTTTAACGGTGATTTGCTCGAGGTCGGCCACTCCTAGGATTGCCTTTGGTTAGTATGAGGTGGAAATTGTTGATGAAAGACTCACATCTATGGTGGGAAGGTACTTATCGGGGTCGTACGGCTCACTCATGATTGTTGTTGTTGGTGGTGATGGTGGTGGTGGTGAGGTATTTGGTGTGCAGGTAGATTTGTTGCAAATGAGGTTTTACGATGATCAGAATCAGAGGTTGCCCCAGTCACCAGCAGAGAGCTGTGGATTACGAGCTATTTAAGGTTTGAGTGATGATGATGTGAATTTGAAGTGGTTCTGGTGTTGGATCGGTACCAGTTCTGGTTCTCGATCGAAACTATCTTGTGCCGAATTAGTAGCCCAAAATGGTAATGAACATCCCTTTTTGTTCATTAGTGTCGATTTGGGCTCATTTCACAGCTTAAATAACACCATTCAAGTGCTTGCTACACAGAAATAGATTAAACATAAACGACCGAAACATAAACGGGCTGAAACGAGAAGTACGATCCATGAATTTAAGTACTAAAAGCTCGGTATTATTACTTTAAAAGCCCCGAGAGTTTCACTAAAACGTCTTAATTCTCACTAAAATGCTCTATAACTCTCACCAAAGTGTCACCGTACAAAGGTCTCGCTACCAAAACGTTTCACTACCAACTTGACTACAAGTTTTCATATTCGTACTTATATTAATATACAGGTGCTATGCATCCAGCTAGGCTTGGTTTTTCAAATTTCTCTTATGCTGTAATTCGTTCTTCTTAATCAACTTCTTTCTTTCGGCTCTCTTCAACGTTCTAGGATCAATCAATTCATCTTCGGTGTTCTTTACTTTATCTTCAACCTCAACCAACCACTGGCTATCCAACTCCTTGTTTTTTCCTTTATAACCCCACTTAGGTACCCATTCACCCTTTTCTTCATCATAAACCATCTTACCATCTCTGGCCTTGGCCTTGATACCCTTTCTGGCAGCAAATTGTTCCCATTTGGTAGGGGCCTTGGCCTTTGGAACAGCTTTTTCACGAGGTAATTCGGTTATAGGATCAGGTAATTGTATCAATGTCATGGTGGAGTCTTGGCCGGTGGACAGCCCGTGGGTATCGCTGGTGGTCTTAACTGGTAACGACAATAATTGGTTCACTAATAACTGTAAGTTGTCTCTGGTGACTGAAGCAAGATACTCATCTCTGGTGGAGACATCTTTTAATTTGTCATTATCAAGAGGGTTGGTGTCGAAGGTGGCCAAGTTTCCCAAGTCAAAGGTGTTTGGAATAGGCTTGTCAACGGTGACTGGCTTATACTGTTTTCCCTCACTCATTATAGTATTTGAATAGTAGGAGAGGTCTTCGCAAAATCCGATGAGGTTGAAAAATCAACCGGTGTGCGCGCACCGGGTATTTGGATCAGCCTTAATTAGGGGCCAGATACCCCATAATCTCTGAACACACAACGGTTTTAGTAAACAAGACTTATATGGTATGGAAGAAACTCACAAAATATGAATCAAAACTCAACTCTGAATTGTAAGTTTTGTTATAAATTTTCTTATAATTTTTCTTATAATTTTTCTTGCGTTTTTTAAGCTTCAACCCCTACTCGTGGTTTTATGGTTTAATGAGAGCTCTGAAGGGAGCTACGCCAGATCCAGATCGATACCGCTGTCATTATCGTAAGTGTTCCTCCAGCCATAATAAAATGCTTGAGGTTGGTATTGTCCAGAGACTCGGGTTCAGTCTCAAGACCTGGTGTGGCCGTACTAGGGGATTTTGCAGCATCCACTAATTGAATGAAAAGTTCATGAAGTGAAGTTGTCCATGCGGACGAGATGTGAAGTGGAGAATTAAGAAACAAGTCTCTGGTATAATTTTCAGGTTGCACATCTGATCTTTGTTGTTGTTTATCAAGATCTGCTTTGAGGGCCACAAATATTGACGGGATCTCATCCAAAGCATGGGAATATTTCTGTCGCAACTCCACCAAGTACTCAAAGGAATCTGGGTCTGATGAGTCGTAGGCATAGCAAATCACATCACATTGATCCAATCTCATTTGGTTGCTAAGAATTGCAGGCTCAAGTTCTCCCAACTCTTCGAGAATTAAATAACATTGCTTTCCTCCTCTTAACTCGATATCTTTCACACAAATCCTAGGCTTGATCGTAGGATTATATACATCACTGTATGATCCACGAAGAAACAGCTCAATTAATGAACTCTTCCCTGCTTTGGGTGCACCTAATATGAAACAATTAAATATGTTTCTATCGTTGACCGCTTGACGATAAAATTTACCTTGTTTTTGTCTTCTTTTTCGAGGCTTGGTAACCTTGATGGCTTTAATGGAGGCACCGTCATCAAATCCAAGATACGCCAAGTATTCGAGGGTGGTCTTGTGATCGAGAAATGTGGTAAGGTTCCATTGCGCCAACCATCCTTGTAATGTGACGTATCCCTGTTCGTTACACACTATAGATGACGGGAATTGGGATTCTTGCCATAATTTGGGTATCCCAGGGGTAGGTTCAAATAAGTTATTTAGTTCTTCCTCATTAAGACCACCATCGTTATCTTTATCGAATTTCAAAAAGAGATCCACCAAAAATCTATATCCAGTTGGGCTAAGTTCAACACTAGAGTTTGGATTGACATCCAATTGAGGATACAAAAACCGATCGTTCAACGATAAAGAATTGGTGTAATGAAATGCACGTAAAATCCCCCAAATTGTTTCGTATCGACCATTCTCAGCGTACATTTTATTGAGAAGAATAAATCCATCTTCGGATATTTTGTTGATAGCTTTAGCTTCGGGATAAATGACATTATTGATCGAATCTGTAATATTTTGGAATTCTTCTGTGGTTGCTTCTTGAACAAAGCATTTAGAGTGTAAAGAAGAAAATTCTTTAAAGTCTAAATAACCGTCCTGGTCTTTATCACAAAGAAAAAATACTCTTTTAAGAACTGCAATCACAGCAGGCTTAAGATTACCCTCTTTGGAATCAAAAATCGGAGAGATTGGATGGGTTATTGCTCTTTGACATAAATAAAATGCTTCCACCACGTTATAATTTGTCTTTGCACTGCATCGTACACAAGCTTCAATTTCTTTAAATTCGTTTAATAATGGCATGAATTCGTCCGAGTTCAGAGTCCGTATGCTTGTACCCTTGGGGATAATGTCTGACTTGTTAGCACAGAGAATGATGGGTAAATTCACACCCATGGACCGAAACATCGGCATCCAGTGCAATGAAATTCTTTCATAGGTGTAGTGATCTGAGTACACTAACCAAATGACGTCTGCTCTTTTCAATTCTTTTTGAAGTGATAAGATATCCGTTGAAGTGGTATCAATGACCACTGTTTTATTGGGAATATATTGCAGAATGGCAATATTGGTAGGAAGATCACCCTTTCTCTGGTTTTTCTTGACATCATTACCTTCAATACTGTTTGTGTAGTCACTCTGAGAGATGGTGATGGCAGGGAGGGTTGTCAGGACCGATGAAAGGGATTGTTTCTTGATGAGAGACGTGATAAGAGATGATTTGCCCACAGAGTCATCCCCACAAACCACGATTCGAATGGAGTCCATAATGAATGGAATAAAATCAAATGGTAAGGTTATTGTTCACTGGATATAAACGGTGGTAATTAGTTATAATTATGAACCTTGGTGGGAGGTAATTGGGTTTGTTAAAAGTGTTGGCTGGTGATGCCTGCACATATTAGCGAAAGCCTATCACCATCATCATTTACTAAGCATGTTATCAAGACTGTTCAAGACATTAGGAGTAGCACGTTCGGTACGAGCCATCCGATTCTACTCGGCGCCTCCCATGGATGCTTATGAGGAAAAGATCTACAATATCTTGGCCAAAGAGTTTGATCCAAAGAACCTCCAGGTCAAGGATGTTAGTGGAGGATGTGGATCGATGTTTGCCATCTCGGTGGAGAGCTCGAGATTCAAGGGCATTCCCATGATCAAACAGCACCGGTTGGTCAACGAGGTCTTGAAGGAGGAGATTGCTCAGTGGCACGGATTGCAATTGCAAACGAAGTCAGCTTGAGTTCGACCACCTCGAATGAAACGACTTTTGTGGGCGATGTGAGCAGTAAAATGTGACAACAGAGGATCGTTAGAGCCTATAGGATCTGGTTACAAGGCCTTTGGGCTTGTGTCAAAAGGTTAAAAGCTGCGGACCCACCACCTGGTTCAAAACTTGTATATAGATAATACCATATTCTAGGAACAAAAAAATACGTAGTGAAGCAGGGATGGCTTTCAGAGACAAAACCAGAGTCGTACTAACTGGACTTTCGAAGCTCGTTCGACACTTCAACTGTTCTTGTCCTCCAGATTTTCAACATTTGTAGAAGATGAACATAGACGAAAAATATCTGGACAATTTCTTCTAAACTAGGAGAATGAAAGATTGAAACAGTAAGTTTTGAAGATTTTATACCCATTATTGAATTAAATGAATAACCTAGTTTCAATTAAAATAATTCTATCATTCACTCTTGACTCATTAATTGGTGTATAAATTTTTGCTATTCCTGTTCCCCCAATTACAACGATTTCGTCAGTATCACCCACGAAGCTCTTCACTTGGTTTTAAAATGGCCTAGCTAGTGTTAGTTGACTAACATTCTCTTTAACAGGATAGGTTAAGCTAATTTTCCAAATGACATATTCTTTACCATGATCATAGTAATATAATGATTGGTCTTCTTCCAACCTTCTCCCTCAATCCCTACATTAATTACGGATACGTTCGATTGTCTAATATACACTATTCAACGACTTCCTCCTTCTCCTCGAAAATCTCCTCCTTAATCTCCTCAATAATTTGAGCTTGAACCTCGTTGGTCTTGACGGCTCTGTGAGCGTACTTGGCTCTGTAAGATCTCCATTCTTCTAAAGCCTTACGACGGGCCAAAATAGCTTCTCTAATAGCAGCATCAGCTTCCATAGCATCGGATTCTTCAAATTGAGCACTGTATTCACTCAACTTAGATCTAACCTTCTTCTTATCAGCAGCAGATAACAATGAGGCTGGTCTTGGTCTCCAGATAAATTCATTGAACTCATCAACTGATTCATCTCTCAATATGTTACCAGCAAAATCGAAAATCTTGTAACCATTTTCAATCTTCTTTAACCAAGTAGAAGACCAAGCAGCAAGGAATCTTCCAGATGGATCCCAAGCTAAGTTGGACATACCCGAGAAAGTCTCGGTTCTTAACAATTTAACATTGGTACCTGGAACCTTCTTCTTTTCTTCTTCAAATGAAACATCGTAGAATTCAAGTTCACCTTGAGTTCTGGTAATAGCAGCAACAACAACGTACTTACCCTTTGGAGACCATTCGATAGTGTTTGAGTATTTGGCGTCGAATTTCTTTTGCACCTTATAACTATGACTGGTAACCTTACCCTTAGCTTTAGCATCTGGAGCGTAGAAACTAATGGAGTTTCTGGCAAAGGCGGCATTTTGAGTACCATCGTCCAAACAAGAGATGATCACAAATCTGTCGGAATTTGGTTCCCATGCGAAGTTCACAACCACGTCCTTTAATTCCAATTTTTCAACTGGAACATCTCTTTCGGTGGTCTTGAAGAATTCCAAGTTGGTGAAAAGAGTCTTACCAGACTTGGTATGACGGTCAACCTTAACACACAAAAGTTTACCTTCATTGTGCCAGTGCATCTTACAATCACTGACTTGGAATAAGTTAACAGTTCTTAACACTTGCTTGGAAGGAATTTGCATCACAGCAACTCTTGCAGTTTGATTGGTACTTTCTGGAGTCCAGTAGGATAACACATGATCACCTTGTAAGTTTCTAGAGTTATCGAGATGAACACCAGCTGGAGCCCATTCAAAATCTACTAATCCATCTATCTTGACCAATTTTTTATCCAACAATTGGAAAGAAGGAGCTTCGTAAATAGCCAATGCTCCTGGACCTTGACGAGCACAGTATTTGTCATCAAAAGACCATTTGACCAAAGGCCATGGCATTTCCTTTTGGCCTTCCAAGTGAGGAGGTAAAGCAAAGGTTCTGGCAGGTTCACCAGTAGCCAAGTCCCAGATAACCAACTTGTGGCCCTCACTTTCAGGACCAAATGGGAAATGAGCTCTTTCAGCAGCGCTGTCAGGCAAAGAGATTGGATGAGGAGACAAAGTCACCATATACTTTTCATTTGGAGAGAAGTCAACCAAACGCACTTGGTTATGGATGAACTTGCTGATACTATGGAAGTCAGCACCACCCCATGATTGAATACCTTGAGGATGAATGGAGAATAAAAAGGTACCTTTTGGAGAGAATTTGGCATATTTAGAGGTGAAGGCCTTTCTAGGTTCGATGACTTGTTCAGGATCGTTTTTCTTCTTGTTCCAGTAAATACCCACGGTTTCAGAAAAGTGTAAAGCAAATTGATCTCTTCCAGCTTCATCTTGTAACCAAGATTTCAAATAACCATGACTCTTGAAAGGTGGTAATTCAGGTTCTTCAAATTGTTCACTAACATTACCTTCGGTACAATATTTTTCAATATCAGCTAACTTATTAATCTTTAAGTTGTGATTCTTATCCAAAGGTTTACCATTCAATTGTTTCACAGCAGCATCAGCTCCTTCAACAGTCTTATATTGTACAAACAAAAACCCCTTGGTTTGACCATTTTCAATTGGCATATGAATACCTTCTTCACCTTCCACGATCTCTCCAACACTGCTCAACTTCTTTCTAATGAAATTGGTCAAAAGAGTGACCTTGGCTTCGGGTGCAACTGGGGCCCCATCGACCACAACAAAGTTGTCTAAGCCGACGTTGACTTCGAACTTCTCTTCAAGGTCCGAGAAGTCGATGTCGTCCAATCTGATCTCTTTTTCGAGTTCTTCGTAGTTGTCCATTATGTGTAGATAATACTATGTGAAAAAATTTTCTATGTAGCGGGTCGTGCGAGGTCACGGTTGTTGATTTGCCAGAAATTATTCAAGATTAAAAAGATAGAGTTGGGGTGTGTAGAGTCATTAACGGCGTGGAAATACGTCTCTAATACTTGTCACATGTCGTACTTTGGGTGTGGTTTAAAGGTACTTCATTGGTTCTAGATTTGACGCGTTAAATATACTAAAGTGAGACATGGAAAAACTGGTGAAAAATCAGTCTACAAGATCTACAAAAAAGGTTGAAAATCGTGCAAATAAATTAAGTGATTCATGAAGTAGAAGGCGATGTTTACGTACACCTTACCATGCTAGTCAACCTCAAGGGGTATGGACTAAATGGATTTTTTGATGGCCCAAATTTGACTGCGAAAAACTCTGCGAATTTATTTGCTATAATCATTTCACAGCTCAACTGTTCGTATGACTATAACCTTGAGTTATGATCTCTTGATATTCAAATTTTCCAAGCTATGAACCCATTAAGTAGTTTAATTTTAGCAATCAATTCTAGCTCCTCTTATTATTCTCCAGTAGTTAATTGCTGCTCCCTTTCATTAACTCGGCTCTGAGTCGGGAATTCTCCATTTCGAGTTCCTTCAATCTACGATTCGCCTGTTTGCTCTCATAGACCCTTGCCTCTCTCTCTGACTTCCACCGATTCCATAACTCATCCATACGCAATTTTGTCCTGGGAGATTTGCTTTCTGTAATATCAGTATGATCTTCTGAAATAGCTTGCTTCGAAAACGAATCGTTAAGATGATTGAGTTCATCTATTCGCTTATGAAGCTTTTCCACGTATTCCTTATTCTGCAGGTTACCTTCTGACTCCTTCAAAAGAAGCTTCACATGATCATTGACAATCATTTCAACTGCTCTAGCAAAATAATCAAATATCGATCTGTGTAATTCTCTCATGAAATTGATATCGGTACTATCCCAACCTTCATCCATCTTAGCTAGTTTTTTGATTAAATTGTCGAGTTTCTTGGTAGGATCTTTAACCGATGCATCATCGGCAATTTTATTAAATGATTTCAAAAGTTTTTGAAACTCGTGCACATCAACAGCTAAAAGTTCTTTAAGTTGATACTCCAAGATGTTCAACTGTTTGGTAGCATCGGATGTCTCGTTGGTTCCTCCTACTGTAAGTGCTGTCACTTTATCGGTCAAACTTCTGATTGTTGACTGAAGTGATTGTTTATCGTTTGTAAGTGCCTCCACCTTATAAGCAAGTCGTATGTTTTCTGCCTTGTATACTCTCTGCTTTTCAATCGCTATATCAAGATCCTTCTTGGACTTTTCTGTAACTCGTTCTTCAGCTCTAAAATGCATTAAATCTTGTTGGCCCTGATGTAATTGATCCGTCAATGAGGAAATCGTATTAGATGAGTCCTCTTGAAGTTTGCGATACTTTTCAGTAACTTCATTAAGTTCTTCATGTAAAGAATTCAATGCCTTATGTGATTCAAGTAATTCCACTTGAAGTTCGTGGTCATCCAGTGTAAAATTCGTTGCCAGCACTTCAGTGACACTTCCATTCCGGTTTTGAGTTTTGGTGTACTCTTTGAATTCATTTACTTCATGTTGTAATTTGTCAATCACTTTTTGATATTCGTCAAACTTTGCATCTACGATATTATTGATAGCATGAAGTTTAGAATTTTCAGCACGTAGTCTTTCTAGATCTTCCGAGTAAGCGTATGATTCACTTTTCTCTAAAGTCACACATAAGGCTTGAAACTTCTGGCTAATCAATTTATAGCTCTTCTTGACCTTATTAGCTTCCTCGATTTCAATCTTCAAATCTTTTTCAAGTTTTGCAGTTTCTTCCTTTTGATTGGAAAACTCTTTTTCCAACTTTTCTATCGATTTTATCAATTCTTTGATTATAGATATATGATTTTGAGTTTCTTCTTGATCTCCAGACACTGGAGGGGTGGGAAGTGCTTTCACTGGAGAAGTTAAAAGCTCACCGAATTCAAATCCAATTACCTGAAGTTTCATTTCGAGTGGTCTGTTGGAAGAATTAGAGTCCATACATCTGGATAAAGCTTCTTTGGTACGAGCATCTGTTTTGGGGTTCAGAATCAATGCTTGAAGGATATGGTTGACTATTTGAGTACAGGACTCTATGTAATCATTCAAGTTATGAAGTTGGTTTTCTTTAGCTTGTAATTGGGCCTGAAATGCTTCCAAGTTTTCGTACAAATCCTCATTCAATTTGAAAATCTCATCGTAATTTTTAAGTAAGTTGTTGTAGTCTGTCTCCAATTTGGAAGTTTCTTCAGATTTGAATTGTGTGAGTCCATTGAAACTTTGTTGGAATTTAGTTAGTTCCTCTAAATCTAAGAAACCAGTTTCAGAATTTGATCCAGATCGACTTTTAGCTATTAAATTCTGAAGAAATTGTTTGAAAAACTTGATTTGGATTCTGTAGCCAGTGATTTGTTTATTAAGATCATCCACCTTGTCAGCAGTAGACGCATCTTGTGGCTGAAACGAATTTCTCGAGGTAATACTGGCTTTCACGGCATGGGATGGATTGAATGATAGCGATTGTTCTTGAGGGGTATAGGAAGAACGGAATTTTCTCCATGAGGGCTTCTGCTTCGATATGAATGGCAATGGCTTTTCAAAACTGATATCATGGTCCAATTGTGCTTGAGTGTCATTATATTTGGTGGTATCAATGGTAGAATTGTGAAAGTCCAAGGTCTCAGTAGCACGAAGGTTCGCCAAAGACTCTCTCAAGCTGGCAATACTGGCATCCATCTCCTCTAACGTATGGTTTCCCTCTTGAAAACTGTGCTCGTTCTCCTTATCGTTACTCTCTTGGTTTTCTTGTTCAATTTCCCCTCCAAGCAGTTCTTCTTCTTGGTGGTCTTCAGTATTCTTCCCAATCACATCAGAGGCATCCTGAAACGGCTCCGAGTCACTCTCCTCGGGCTCCAATACCTTCAGAAGTTCCAACTGGCTGGGTACTTCAATATTGGGATCGGTTATAAACGGACTAGACACTGACTCATCGGTGTGTTCACGGAGTCCGTACAAGTAGCTGCCGTTCTCAGAGGCATTGGTGCTCTCGTCGGGAGTCAGGGTTCCCATGATATGATGTGTTTCAGAATTGGTTTGTTTGGGTTTGATCTCGCGTAACAAAAGAAAACAATTAATTATCACCAGTAAATACCGGTGAATTTCTATGTGGCTGGTGGAAATTACTGCGGTTTTGAGTAGATTGGGGGTGGTTGGGGTGAGTAGGCGACACCAGGTGGTTGGGGTGATTATTGGGTGGAGTATTTAAATTATTTTTGTGAAATTTGTGGAGATTGTGCCTTAAATTTATTACTGATAGTGATGAGATCAAGTTTTCGATAGGAAATTGATTAAGGAGGAGGAAATGATTTTTTGCTAGTCAAATTTGTTGGATTGTTACTGGCTATCAATGGTGACAACCATACTCTACGCTGTTTCGATAGTTCTGTCCTTTTTCGATAGTTCTGTCCTCTTTCGATAGTTCTGTCCTCTTTCTTCTCTGTTTCCGTCTTCTTTCCTTTCTTCTCCATTAGCATCTATGGTAAACGCGTAAACTCAAATAATTATAACCCGTACCTATGACCTACTAATATTTCATATGGCTTACTACTTTTATTTGTCTTTACTTTATTGATGTAGTTACTTCTGATTATTGAACTATCTTCTGCTCCTGTCTACAATTTAGAACCATTCTTCAAGAATGCTATTATCTTATTCTAAGATTCCATCTCTTCATCTTCTTCGCCCTCTTCTTCTTCAGCAAGCTTCCTGGCTTCTTCCAACAATTCTTCGGGAACAAATTGGTGCAAACCTCCGGTTTCTTCTTTAGATACCCAAGAGATTTCCAATTCGTAATCTTTATCCTTATTATCTTCGTGTGCTTGATGGATGATTTTAGCAGCCACTTTGACTGCTTCTCTGACCGTTAATTCTTCGTAGTTCAATTTTTCTAATTCTGATTTGGCGGTTTGACGTCCTTTACCAGTGGCAGCACCAGAGTAACCCCAACAAGTTCCACTTGGTTCGATCATGTATAAGTGAGGGCCATTGTCATCAACACCTCCCACAATAGAAACCACTCCAAAGGGTCTGACTGAATTGTAACAGGTATAATTTTGAACATAAATACCCAATCTATCCATTAAATGAGGAACTGGTACTTTCGTCTTGTATATGGACTTGAATGATTGTGCCTCATCACGGCCACGATTCACAAAGTGACGTCCATCTGGTAAAAGTCCTGAATACGCAACCCCAATATGTCTATCAATTGTCTGTATACGTTTGTTTCTTCCAGGAACCAATAACTTGGAATTTATGATTTTTTCAACCGCCAACACAACTCCATCCTTACATTTGATTCCAATGGAGGTACCTCCGTTTTCAACTGCCTTCATGGCATATTCCACTTGAAAGTTTCTTCCATCTATAGTTAGTATAAGTTGAGAATGAGTTGCTAAAACCCATCAAAAGTCAACCACAGTGGTCACAATTCCTCATCAGTATTCATCTCTCGATAACTGTCCATCGATAACTTTCCATCTTTCGATAACTGTTTCCAACTTTCACTGTGTCCAAAATTCTCTTCCCACTCTGATTCCATTGATGGACTCTTTGTTTTCGTTCCTACGTACCTGGTGAAAAAACACTGTTGGACAAATCGTATCCCGTCCCAATTGAAGTCTGAAGTTAGTAGGTGTCATGGCCATGAATTGGTCAACGTACCATTTGATTGATGTGGAAATATTGCCACCAGAAACTAGCGAAAATCGACACTAAATATGGGACACGTGACGTATACGGTTCAAATTGAGACCAGTCCAAAGGCCTATACCTGTGCGGAATGGCGGTCAAATTGAAGTGGCCCTTGTTAGGGGTGATTGTGAGTACACGTGAGGAGGTGGTATGATGTGAAGCCTGAAAATGGGGTTGTTGTTGGTGAAAAGTGGCTCTTCTTGGTAGAATTCACTTCGAATACTGAGACTTCCAAGAAAGGGTTAATAAGAGAGTTTGTGGAAAAGTTAATAAGAGAGTTTTGTGGAAAAGTTTTGGTGGAGAAAGATGGCGTAGTATACGAAAGAGTCAACATATTGAACGAACGTGACACTTTGATCAAAATAAGTTGAAGTGGACCGAATGGAGTCAAAGTTGATACCTTTATCGATGGCTCGAGAGATCTACTCCAAATTAAAGAGTCAGTGAAAAGGTGGGATATTATTCGAGTTGATCCCGCCAATTGCAATCCATATGGATCCATCATGTTATTTCCTGCTTCTATTTGACACACTACTAACTATAGGTCCCATCAGTCATCATAATCGTCCTTGCGTATGGGTCGCATTTCCTCATTATGTCCAAACACCTGGACCGTAGTACCCAGATCTGGTTTCAGGTGTGTGTGACTATGGTATGGGTGTCCTACTTTATTGCCATAAAAGTACCACCAGGTAGTCCCCCAAAAAACTTTGAGCCCAAACCCAATGAATGGCGTAGATGGTGCAAAAAGTGCAAGCAGTACAAGCCAGAACGTACGCATCATTGCAAAACCTGCAACACCTGTGTGCTACAAATGGACCACCATTGTCCATGGACGTATAATTGTGTGGGACACCGGAATATGGGCCATTTCTTACGGTTTTTGGGGTGGATCATGATCAGCACGGGGTTTGCATTTCTCGAGGTTGGGAAGTTGGCACTTCAGTTTTATGAAGATCGTCATCTCCCCTCGTATTTAATCAATAAAACAGAATTGGCTGCGGTGATTTTTTTTCTTCCATGCCATTTCTTGATGTTTTTCACCATTTTTGTCTTGGCCCTAAGATGCTTGATCAATTGGGTTGGTAAGGGGATGACACAAATCGAGGTATGGGAATGGGAAAGAATCACTCATCAATTCCATACGGAACGTATGTGGTCTCAAATAAGACTCAACTATCAAAGACTTCATGGTCACAACATGCCACCCTTGACATCATGGAACGCATCAGCAGTATTGCTGCAAAATGAGGAAAGAGCCGCAATTGCTCAAGAATCAGGAAACCCATTACCGGAACCACTGATAGTCCCTGCCAATTTCACTACTGATGATTTAGTATTTCCTTATGATTTGGGATTTTGGAATAATCTTGTCTCTATTTGTGGGTATCCCTGGGACTGGCCCTTACCATGGTCTGAACCCCGGACCAGTGGATTCCATCCTACAAAAACGGAATATCTTGAGGATGATCAGCTCAATTTACCGTGGCCACCAGATGGTGGACATCAAGAACAAACAGTGTTTGCTAGTGATACTAATACGGATATAGAGTTGTCGGACTACAGAAACATTAGTTTGTTGAAAAAGAGGCTTGATCCAAGGTCAACCATGGAAAGAAAAAAGTGGGTAAATGACATGGGAGAACGATTAGATGATTATGGGGTCGATTTAGAGGCTGAAGATCCTGAAACCGAAGTGTTGTTACAGGAAGGATCAACAAGAAATTGAGGGAAATTTAAGCAATAAAAAATGAGGGATAAATATGAAAAAAATAAAAAAAATAAAAAAAATAAAAAAAAAACGTAGTGGTTCCAGAGTAAAATCTGGGCACAGTAGATTAGAAGAATTGACAAGGATATCATGGATACGATTAATACGAGAAGTTACGTAATCGCCGTCTATAATGATAAATCATAAATAAACTGATTAAAATTAATGAAAATTATAAGAAAAAGAAGGAGAAGAAGAAAAGAAGGAGAAGAAGAAGAAGAAAAAGAAGAAGAAAAAGAAGAAGAAAAAGAAGAAGAAGAAGAAGATAAAGAAGAAGAAGTAGTATTATTATTATTATTATTAGTAGTAGTAGTACTAGTAGTTGTTGTTGTAGTAGTAGTAGTTGTAGTAGTATTATTATTATTTTGTTGTAGAAATTTATCCATCAAATTATGAAAGTTCCGTTTTTCAATTAGCCGTTTCATTAGCCTCATTACCCTCATTACCACCTGTGCCACATACCTTCGATAAAGCCCAACTCTAGCCATCCCACGTGAAGTCTAGTGGTCCACTATAGGCGTCTGAGGCTAACCCCGACAACCACAACATAGCACGTGCGATACGGTGACCGAATAATAATCTGGCACCATTGGTTCGTTCGCGCTATATAAATCCCTGAATTTGCAACCCTCAAATCATCATTAATCAATTCGTCCAGAATGCCAGAAAACTCCACCTTAAGATTGGGTTCTACCGCCCCAGACTTCCAAGCTCAAACCTCCAATGGTCCAATTTCTTTCCATGAATTTGTTGGTGACAATTGGGTTGTTTTGTTCTCTCACCCTGATGACTTTACCCCTGTCTGTACCACCGAATTAGGTGCTTTTGCCAAATTGGAACCAGAATTCGCCAAGAGAGGGGTTAAGTTGATTGGATTGTCTGCCAACAACACCGACTCTCACAAGGCTTGGATTAAGGATATTGATGAGGTCACTGGATCTAAGTTGACTTTCCCAATCATTGCTGACCCAGAAAGAAAGGTTGCTCACTTGTACGACATGATTGATTACCAAGATGCCACCAACGTTGACGACAAGGGTGTGCAATTCACCATCAGATCTGTCTTTGTCATTGATCCAAAGAAGAAGATTAGATTGACTTTAGCCTACCCTGCTTCTACTGGTAGAAACACTGCTGAAGTCTTGAGAGTGGTTGACTCCTTGCAAACCGGTGACAAGCACAGAGTCACCACCCCAATCAACTGGGTTCCTGGAGATGATGTTATTGTCCACCCAACTGTTTCTAACGAAGAAGCCAAGACCTTGTTCCCTAAGTTCAGAATCATCAAGCCATACTTGCGTTTGACTCCTTTGGACGTTAATGAACAAAAGTAAGGTTGATCCTTATGTAATATATGTTTGAATACGACGAACACTAATAGACTTATTAGACATTGTTTCGGGCAATTGCAATTGCAATTGCCTTTGCATTGTCATGTAGTATAAAATAAAACCAAGGGCACTTCAATGGATGGACAAACACCAAACCTGAACATATCCCGACAATTCTTTAAGATTTTAGTAGTTTGATTATCGTATGTATGAAGCCTTGGTGGTGGAACAGTATTGGTGCCAAACCAGTGATATCAATATCACCCATCTCGAATGACTCGCTCACCGATATTCCTACAATGATTCAAGAAAACCATACTGACTACTCTGGAAGCCTGGAAGCCTCGATTGAAAGTATTGACATTGTTCACAGAGTATCAAGTCTTGACATGTTCAGAGTAGCAGTCTTGACATTGGTCAGAGTAGCTTCCGTCAGGACATCTGAAAGATTTTATTATCATACTACCACCACTCTACCAATGAAGACGAACCTCATCTCAATTTACAGAAAACAGTAAAAATGTTTATGGCAGATGAATTGAAAGCTTTAACGATTAGTTTTACGAAGCAACGGTTAGGTTGAGATATACTTCTTATCATTTGTGCCATACTTTATCATTTGTGCCTACTCATCATTTGTGCCACTTCATCGTTTTTCCATACTTAAATAGGCAACAACTCCAATCAATTTTCCATCTTCAATTTGCCTAACGAGCACCCATCGCTTTCCCTGAAGCGTCTGTGGTCAATCTAATGTATTTGACGGACAGGAGATACCAAAATTGGTGCACTACCAATCTCTCCTCTAATTTTTTAAATGTTTCTGTTTTATCGTTTTTGCCATACTGTATCGTTTTTGCTATACTTCATCGTTGTACTTCATCATTTGTGCCTGTTTGGGTAGAATTGAAGTGTGAAGAGGTATAAATTTGAAATAAAAAAAATTAAAATAAAAGACGGTTTTACAATGATCAAATCCTTTGTGATATCGACAGGATCGTGTTATATTTTCAATTGTATTAAACATGAGCGAGCTGGCTTAGACTTTTGGAGATATTTCCCAATTGGGACAGCGTAGATCGCTTCGATACTTCGCTCTTATTGGCGAGGTTCTGTGCACCTTATCACCCATTAGTCAACGGGAAACAACGCGCGTTATTATGTCATGATTATGCATAGGTTCACCGATTAAAAGGTTAATGAGTTCTAGCAATAACCCCACTAATTTCACATATTTCATGGTATGAAATTTTCAACCAGACCACCATATACTTTTTATCCCTTAATTTACATTTTCTATTAATACCGTTTTTATATTATATTACACCGTTATTTATTATAATAATTATGTTATTTATTTGTTCTTCCTCTTGCTTTGTTCTTCCTCTTGCTTTGTTCTTCCTCTTTTCACTGCTCTCTGAGCTCTAATTTACATATAATACAGTTACAATGACATGTCTGAATCTCCATCCTGCTGGAGATCGGTGTAATCGAACTCTTCGTTGTGATCACTCATGCCAAAGTAATTTTCATGCTCCTGTTCGAATTGATTGTGTTGCAGTGGTGGAGTCACGGCACCAGGCCCCAACCCCAGGTATCCATCCACAACGTACATTTCGGCCTCGTCGCTGGGACTAAGCCGGATTACTGGACGTTGTGCTTGGTTGGGTGCGACATGATTGGTTTGTTGGTATTGGTGCCCATTGTATAATGATTGGGGCGTGGATGGCATGTACTCCTCTGATGGAGCAGTCGCGGCGGGGGTTGGCTTGGCAAACGTGATGTCTTCAAACGAAACGTCTTCAAACTTAGTGATGTTATCTCCATTTTCATTCTGGTACTGTCTGAGAGAGCCCCAAGGTGTTATTTTGACAATTCCTCCTTCGGGATGCGCATACACCGGCCACTCGTCAGAGGTGGTGTACTCTTGACACGGGACCTCGCCACGGGTCTTTTTGATATGCTCTGAACTGGGTTCATCTCGTTTTCTTTTAGATGCAAAATTCATGGTGACAAATGGGGAGGTGGGGGCGAGTTTTACACGAAGGCGCAGAGCAGAATGGTTGGAAGTGAAATTTGAGCCACACAAGCACCGACACAATTAGAATTTTATGATCAGATTGAATGAAGCACGACAGGCTTGGAGGGTAGAGTTTTTTCAGCAGCGGGAATGGCTGAATATATACCTAAGTGTACGCGCATGTGTCACGTGAGCGCTCACGTGTGGTGATGGGTCGTGTGAGGGTCTAACAAAAAAAGAAATCTCGCCTCATATCCGGTCCTGCATATTTGTATTCCTGCATATTCATGAATATTCCTGCATAGTATTTCCTGTATGTAAGATGAGTCCTGGTGAGGTTCATTTCCAAATTGGGACATTGTTGGAGTGGGTCTCGATTTTGAAACTGGACAAATAACTCCCAGAGTGACATCTCCAAGTCTGTAACAGCACGACATTTCGATATTTTTTATCTCACCTGATTGGTAGCGCTCAGCTAGCGGTCCAAAATTATCAGTGCTCAATATCACCAAAAAAGGTAATAAATTAGCCCCTTGACCAGTCACATCCACCACTACACTATTTTCTCAGTCGTAGCCTTCTGGAATCTGGTACACCCTTTGTCACCAATAATAATGTGCTTTGTACGTGCTTTGTAGCTATGAGCCAATAAGTATTAATTGTATTGACTAGTCGCAGTCTTGAGATAGTTTCACCAATTGATAATTTTCACCAATTGATAAATTTTCACCAAGGAAACAAATACCCGTGAAATAAAAAATAACGTTGATACAACCCATCACCAACACCACCCAGCCAGCATCTAGTCTGTGATTTTTCACCATAAAAGTGTCTCATACTTTGAAATTCGCTACTGCAATCCTGGAGTTATCATAGGCGTGCACGTTACCGTTCGCACTATCCAATGAACAACTTTCATTTTCAAATCTTTTAAAAATTTATCCAATAACCACCCAACACAATGTTAAGAGCTAGCACGTTAAGGAACTTAGGTAGAGTTGGAAGAGCCAGACATTTGAGTGTCGCCTCCAGATTGAACGCCGCTGCGCCTTCCTCCGAACCAAAACCCTTCCATAATGCCCTTGGACAGCCTGCCCAAAGATTCTCAGGTGAGCCAGGAACTTTTGGTAAAACCACCTTTTCGGAAGTGATGGATGAAGTCGATATGGTGTGGGGCCGTGATGATGACCCTAAAAAGGTGGAAAAACAAAACTCCAAAATCAGACATTTCACTATAAATTTTGGTCCTCAACATCCAGCTGCACACGGTGTGTTGAGATTGATTTTAGAATTACATGGTGAAGAAATCGTTAGAGCCGATCCTCACGTCGGATTGTTGCACAGAGGTACCGAAAAGTTGATAGAATCAAAGACTTACATGCAAGCATTGCCATACTTTGACAGATTGGATTATGTTTCTATGATGACCAATGAATTGGTGTTTGCTTTGGCTGTGGAAAAATTACTCAATGTTGAAGTTCCTTTGAGAGCTAAGTACATCAGAACGTTATTTGGTGAAATCACCAGAATTTTAAATCACTGTATGTCGGTTTTATCCCATATTATGGATGTTGGTGGTTTAACTCCTTTCTTGTGGGGTTTCGAAGAACGTGAAAAGTTGATGGAATTCTATGAACGTGTTTCTGGTGCTAGATTGCACGCTGCATACGTTAGACCAGGTGGTGTTGCTCAAGATTTACCTGTTGGTTTATTGGATGATATCTATATGTGGGCCACTCAATTCGGTGATAGAATTGATGAAACCGAAGAATTGGTTACTGATAACAGAATCTGGAAGGATAGAACCATTGGTGTTGGTGTTGTTTCTGCTGAAGATGCATTGAATTATTCTCTTTCTGGTGTTATGTTAAGAGGTTCTGGTATTCCATTCGATATCAGAAAGTCTCAACCTTATGATGCTTATGACTTGGTCGACTTTGATGTTGCCGTCGGTCTTAATGGTGATTGTTATGATCGTTACTTGATCAGAATGGCAGAATTCAGACAATCTTTAAGAATTATTTTCCAATGTATAAACGATATGCCAGAAGGTCCAGTTAAGGTTGAAGATTACAAGATCTCTCCTCCTCCAAGATCAGTTATGAAGGAAGATATGGAAGCTTTGATTCATCATTTCTTGTTATTCACTAAGGGTTTTGCTGTTCCAGCTGGTGAAACCTATACTGCCATTGAAGCTCCAAAGGGTGAAATGGCTGTCTACGTTGTTTCTGATGGTTCTGAAAGACCTTACAGATGTAAGATCAGAGCTCCAGGTTTCCCACATTTGGGTGCCTTCGACCACATTTCTAGAGGTAACTTATTGGCTGATGCTGTTGCCATTATTGGTACTATGGATTTGGTGTTCGGAGAAGTTGATCGTTAATCGAGTCTTAGCATTAATCAAGTCTTAGCAAGAGGCTTAAATTTATTCATCAATACCGTGAATCAACTTCAGACATTCACATTACCTAAGGTCGTTAGAAGAATTCATATTTTGATAGGATATCATTATAAATTTTTCCTAGTGGTCACATACATAACCCATCGCAGACATGTCTTGCTATGGTCAGCGGTCCCCGCTTGTCATTCTATAATATATTGATTTTTACGTAAGTCATTTATTCAGTGGAATATACTGTAGAGTAAATAAAGGGAGCTACCAGCGCCTCCTAACACCATAAACGTTTTAAATACCGTACTTGATTCGTCATTAAAGTGTTGTGGTCCATGATACATGTATTGAGCGTTAGAATTTGTAAATGAAGTCGTTGCTTGATGAGGTTCTGCTCTTCCTCGACTATGGCCAGACGAATGATTAGGATCATCTCGATTATGAACATGTCTCATTAGGTGCTTGGTAATTAATTCTTCACTTAATTTTTCTCCCAGTTTACTTAATTGACCCAAGATTTTATTTCTTTCATCCTCAGAAATATTTCTGGTGATTATTCTCTGTTCAAATTTCAAGTTACGAAGTAGATGCTGATTGTAATCAAAATGTGGAACATCAAAACGGTCTCCATAATTTTTGTGTTCTCCAGAAAACTGTGATTGGTTACTCCCATCATAACCAGGTCCATAATGAACATTGTGTCTCTTGGTATTAAGACCAGATGCGGTATATGAATCATGACTAGACTTGGATCGCGAATAGTATTTGGCTTCTCCATAGTATTTATTATGCCATTCTGATGCAGGGGATCTTCTTTGGTTACTCATTTGGTGCAGGTGGCCTCCGGACATCCTCAACTCAAGATCATATTGTTTCTTTCTTTTCACATCTTTAAGGACATCATATGACTGGACTATCTTCACAAACTTGGCACTATTGATCTCTTTTTCGTCCGCAGAAAGGTGGGAGTTCAAATCAGGATGGTACTTCTTGCTGAGCTTCTTGAATTGCATCTTGATCTCTTTTATTGATGCGTTCTGCGCTATCCCTAGTCTTTCATAGTGGCTTATGGTATCATCAGAACTGGTGGAATAGTATCTCAAAGGTTTAGGAAAATTCCTCAAGTTGGCACTGGTTGACCGGATAAACATTGTAGCAAGTTAAAGGGAAGATAATGCGTGTGAATCTGATAAGAAGGTATCAAGAGAATTCCCAGATCAGGATAGCAATGCGATGTCGGAGGTGGTTTAGGGTCCACCAGAGTCATGTGACCCTTAGATAGAAGCACAAGATTGAATTGACTAATTAGAGGGGCGAATTGACAAGTCTAGCCCTATCATGTGAGTAAGAAATGCTTGAATTTTCGAAAAAGTCTCTGTATTGAAAAATTTGTAAGTAGTTGTCGTCATGGAATTGAATTAGATGGCATATTTAGCCTCTAAAATTTAAGTAAATAATGTTGTAAATTTCGGCTAAGATTATGTCGTTTTAATGGAACAATTATTTGTTCATCTCGTTCCAGGTGATATTTGACCAAGCTTCGGGATATTCAATTCTGGAATGGGTTTTTGACATTGGATGCCATGCAGCATGTCTCACCTGAGAAACTAAACGATAAATGATATCGAGCTTTCGCTGAGAATACAATAGTCAATTGTTATAAACATACTCAAGCTTGAACATCTAACTGGGTGTCTTGCACTCTTTATCGACAAGTGTGATGAATCTATTTTTGCAATTATTTGATAAAACTTCATGGAGTTGAAATAATTTCAAAAAACTATTTTTTACACTTTGGAAATCTGAAGTCATCATCGAGCGGCGACCCGTAGCATACCCATTCCTTTCTATTACCGAACTCAAGTTTAAGATCACTTGAATTTATAAATATCCAGACTTTTTGTTCTGTTTGAAGAAATTAATTCCAACTGATCTCCTTCAATATTGAAATTTAGGCAAATCGTAGAGTAGATTCTATTATAGTTGAATCATCTAGGGTTTAAGGATGGAAGCTTTCACCAAAAACGTATACAAAGTTGAAAGGGGTTGGTCGTACGATATTCTTCGAAATATGCACGATTTTGCACCCATTTTTCTGTATTCATATTTTCTTGGATTTTTATGTCTGTAATATCAACGAAAACAAGCCAAATGACTTGATTTGGGACGATTTTGATAAAAAATGAAAACGGACTCTGAAAACGCCTCACTCCTACATCCCACTTCTTAGTCATAGAAGTCCGTGATAGTTTAGTGGCTAGAATTACCGCTTGTCGCGTGGTAGACCGGGGTTCAATTCCCCGTCGCGGAGTTTCCTTTCCTTGCGCAAATGGTTTAGTGGTAAAATCCAACGTTGCCATCGTTGGGCCCC